>JARQOD010002037.1:0-85085 GCA_033576555.1 Oophaga sylvatica
AATCACCAATTATTTGTACACAATCGCTGCATGTAAATTTTTGACTGACTTAAACGTTGGGTCACTTAAGGTGATCATAGTGAATTACTGTTACAATTATCCATTCGTCTCAGTGGCTTTAAGGCACAGAAAGGAAGATGAGCATCACAGAACTCACACAGTGGAGTAGCCATATGAGAAGCCACACAGGGAGAAGCCATATTCAGGTTCAGAATTAAGGAATTTCTAGCAATTAACCACTTCCCATCACGGCACTTCCCTTTCACGTCCTTATAGACATGCCACTTTCCATTAGGACTTGAAAGGGCAGTGATTATTCACCCAGGGATCCTGATTCTTAGGTTATTACTGCTTTTCAGCTTTCATTTCCCCCTGCTAGCAGAGCTGTAGCAGAGGTAGGGGAGTGCTGTCAGTGTTTGCTTAATTAACTTTTTACTTGATGTAATTAAAGTGACCACAGCAAGTATCAAATGA
Organism: Oophaga sylvatica; assembly: GCA_033576555.1. NCBI lineage: Eukaryota > Metazoa > Chordata > Amphibia > Anura > Dendrobatidae > Oophaga > Oophaga sylvatica. The sequence continues at coordinate 475 of JARQOD010002037.1, forward strand.
GACAGAAGATAATTCGCTCTTATCTCTCCATTGGCTTTCTGCAAATGTAATGCAGAAAACCAATGATTGCTAGGGCTACTGGAGATCTAAAGATGACCTCCGGGTCAGCCATACATCAAAGCCTAGGATACCATGTCTAAGGGTCCCATCACACTCTTCAATGTCCCAGCGATCCCACCAACGATATGACATGGATGGGATCGATGGGACATTGTTAGCTGATCGCTGGTGAGCTGTCACATAGGCAGACTCACCAGCGCTCAGGACCAGCGAGCACGCTGATATCCAGGGTAAACAGCGGGTAACTAAGCACCGCGCGGCGCCTAGTTACCCGATATGTACCCTAGATTCCGGCTCTCAGCTTCTGCTGTAGAGCGCTGAGAGCCGGTATCCAATGTACATATCGAGTAACTAAGCATGGCGCGGCTCCTAGTTACCTGATATGTAGGGGTTCCTCAGCCGTCTCACCCCACAGAGTGACGTGGCTGAGCACTCCTGCACCTGTGGACACATCAACTTCTTCAGAAAAATGGTTATCAGGTACAGCTGGCACATCAACCACATTTCAGCATCATTCCAAGGGGAAAAATGGTTATCAGGTAAAACATCATCAGGTAAAGCATGCAATTTCATTTAATCATCAATGTCATTAACATTACCCTTAGTATAAGATTGGGGAGGGGTGTCAGGGACATAATACGCGACCATTCTCCCCAAATCAGTCGCCAACAAAACGTCGGGCAAGTTTTCGGACAACCCCACCTCCTTCACTCCGCTCCCGGCACCCCAATCGATGAAAACCTGGCCCATCGGCACGGGACAGTGGACGCCCCCAATCCCGGTTACAGTCAGGGTTTTCCCCCAAATAATCTCGTCAGAGGTCGCCAGTTCGGGTTGGATGAGGGTCCGTTCAGCCCCCGTGTCCTTGAGACCTGTAGCAATATGGGTCCCCACGCGGACGTGCTGCACATTGTCATCGACCCTCCCAACCACACCACCCACCAAAAGAACTGCATTAGGCCCGGAGGTCTTGGCTGTGGGTTCTTCTGCTTCTCCGGACAGATGGCGCTGATATGTCCAGTCCGTTTGCAGGCAAAACACTGGCGAAGGTCGGTGGTAGGTCTGGAGTTGGCAAATGGGACAAGGCTTCCGGGGTGTCAGCTGGCAGGGGCACTGGGGTTGGTTGCAGGCTTACCCCCTTTCCAGCTGGCGGTGACTGGCTTCCGCACCTCTGGTTTACGGTTGGCCTCGTAGGTGTCGGCGATCTGCGCTGCTTTGTCCGCATCCTTTGGCTCTTGGTCCAGCACAAACTGGCGGACCTCAGCTGGGCAAAGATGTAGGAACTGGTCTTTGATCATCAGGTCCCTTAGCTGCTCAAAGGTGGTCGCTGACAGTCCTTGGATCCACTGGTCAAAGTGGGTCCTGAGTCCTTGCACCACATCGCTGTAACTGTCGGGTGGGCCACGTTGGAGGTTCCGGAACTTCTTGCGGTATACCTCAGGGATAGCCGGTATTTGGTGAATAGGGCCTGCTTGATGGCCTCATAGTCGTCATCTTGGTCTTGCGGGAGAGAAGCAAACGCCTCCAGAGCTTTGCCTTTTAGCCCTGGGGTCAAGTACCTGGCCCATTGGTTCTCAGGCAGCAGGTACTGTCTGCAGGCTTTCTCAAAGGCCTGCAGACAACTGTCAAAGTCCCCGTCCTTTTCCATCACAGGAAAGTGCTCTGGCCGCGGCTTCAGACTCTGAGCACTGCTGGGCTCACTGCTCCGGGCTGTGGAGGGTATCCCCCCCGCCGGGCCATCTCCAGTTCATGGGCTCTCTGGGCTTGGGCCTCCCACTTGGCTTTCTCAGCTTCTCACTTGGCTCTCAGCTTCTCACTGGGCTTGGGCTTCTCGCTCGGCCCTCTCAGCCTCTCGCTCGGCTTGCTTGATCAGCTGCAGATGTATGTCTGTATCTTCGGCGGGGAGTTAGTCCAAGGACGCCTGCAGGTGGGGGTCCAACCCGCCCTGGTTGCAAGTGGGGCCAGCATTCAGTTGTTGAGCCTCTGCTGCAGCACCATTTCCGCTTGGGCTGGCTCCTCTGCCCGCTGGGCTCTGGGAGTTTTCCAGTTGCACCAGGGCCGTGACCAGTTGGCCTTTGTTTTTGCCCGTGGTGTCAATCCGCCTCCACCCACACATGGCAATAAGAGTTTCCATGGTATACTGCTTATCTTCTCCCATCATAGCCATGGTTGCCAAATAAAAGCTAGGATAGAAAAACAAAGAGAAAGGGAGGGGGTAATCGCAACTACACACAATTGTTTCAGGACTAATAAACACTGAGTCCGTTTTCCAAACCTTTTGCTGCAGGGTCTCCGCAAGAACAGTGCAAGTTTTTAGTGAGAGGAATGATTGCTCAGACCAGATCACTAATGCTCTATTATCCCACCGTTCTGCCACCAATGTGAGAATGGAGGCCCGGGGGTCACGGTTTATGATCCCACAGCTGCCACCAATGTGAGGAAAAAAACAGCAAACAAGTCTATTGACCTTACACTTTACCGCAGGGGGGCTTATTCTAGTTATCCCACCGCTGCCACCAATGTGTCATGAACTGCAGGGATTTATGTATATCCCACTTTCCAGTTCCGCTTAGGAACTTGCAGCTCTCCGGCGCCCCCCCTTACCCTCAGGTCAGTCAGGAACTGCACCTAGGATAGTTAGTCGCTGGACGGGCCTGCTTGGATGTGTTCTGGCTATAAGGCACGCTGCAGCGAGGGAATTATAACTACTAGCTGCAGCCAGGCAATACGCTTATAAAACCCATTCCATCACTGCCAGCTTTACCCACAGCCCATAATACACTTCGCTGCCACCAGCTTCGATTCTTAATAGTGGGTCCGAAGCCAACCCAATTTAGCAGCGTTATTCACTTCGGAGGATGTGACAGTACAGTCATGGCCAAAAGTTTTGAGAATGACACAAATATTAATTTTTACAAAGTCTACTGCTTCACTTTTTCTAATGGCAATTTGCATATACTCCAGAATGTTATAAAGAGTGATCAGCTTAACAGCAATTACTTGCAAAGTCAATATTTGGCTAGAAAATGAACTTTATCCCCCAAAACACATTTCAACATCATTGCAGCCCTGCCTTAAAAGGACCAGCTAACCTCTTTTCAGTGATTGCTCCATTAACACAGGTGTGGGTGTTGATGAGGACATGGCTGGAGATCAATCTGTCATGATTAAGTAAGAATGACACCACTGGACACTTTAAAAGGAGGCTGGTGCTTGGCATCATTGTTTCTCTTCTGTTAACCATGGTTATCTCTAAAGAAACACGTGCAGTCATCATTGCAATGCACAAAAATGGCCTAACAGGGAAGAGTATCGCAGCTAGAAAGATTGCACCTCAGTCAACAATCTATCGCATCATCAAGAACTTCAAGGAGAGAGGTTCCATTGTTGCCAAAAAAGGCTTCAGGGCGCCTGTAAGGAAAGGGACGTCACCATTTTGTATAGGGCCTATACCAGCCTCCATTTTGTCGGTTCATAGAGCCACAAACTGCTAACTACATAGGGCCTATTAGCATATCCAGTACGACCGGTTTTGATGTCCACTATGAATCAAAAGGGCTTTAATATGCTAATTGGTTTAGGCCAGTGTCTGAATGGGATGGTCATTGGTATGTTGAATGGCTCGGACTCAGGCCAGTATTTCCTGCTCCATATGAATTGCAGGCCAGTTAATATGCGTGCTTCAAAGCAAAGGGGAAGGGCCTAGCAGGTTTAAGAGCTGTAGCCATGAACAGGCTGCTCTGAATCCATTTTACACACAGAAGCCAAGAAGATGGTCTAGTAAGGGCCAAAAGAAAACGGATTTGTCTTTCCAAGGGAGCAGCCGCACATGCTTTGGGGACTGTCCAGCAACTGAAGACTGTTACCTGGGGATCGCAGAGCTCCCTGCCTTCCCATGACCATACTACCCGGTAATATTGATCTATAGCTTATACCTTTAAGCCTTGTACATTATCGTTGTATTTTTTCTCTGACTGCAAATCCATTGTAATTACGTTGTATAGCTTTACTGTATATTTCTGTAATTATCTAGTGCGCCCTTAAGGTGATTAAACCATAAAATTAATCTTGGGCTGATGCTTTTACTCTGATCACGAATCTTAGAATACACAGTGGGTAACAGGACAACCTCCCCGGCGGCCATTTGCTCTAGGTGCAGTTCCCTTACTGACCTGAGAGACAAAGGGGGCGCCGGAGAGCTGTACCTGTGGAGTTACGTCCCATTGGTGACGTGGGAGGAAAGGGGTCGTCCTTCACATTTGGTAGCGGCGGTGGGATCAGAAGCTGTGATACCCAGGCTACCTGGTGGCGGTCGGCTTAGTTCCTCACAATTGGTGGCAGCGGTGGGATCAGAAGCTGTGATACCCAGGCTACCGTGTGGCGGTCGGCTTACTTCCTCACAATTGGTGGCAGCAGTGGGATCAGAGTAATAGTGTGCGTGGGACCCCTACTCCCAGACACTAGAGACTACCAGCGGTACTTTCACTGCTGGGGTCTTAAAGTCAGCCCAGCACTAGACGGTCAGAGTGTAAATATAATAAGTTTTGTGCAAGGTCAGGGTTACAGCTGTGTCAGTAACCAAAGGTTCCCAAGATGGCGGAAGGCACCAGGAGTAGGGCCAAGGGGGAGGCCAATGCTGTGGTCTATGAGGGGTTCGATACCGATGAGGGTGAGCTCAGCCAGGGCTCCCCAAGGAGCCCGACCCCCGTGCTCAGTCTCACAGTGGACTGTCCACCCCCTGCCCGTCCCAGCCTGCCCAGATCGGAGGCCCTCTTCCAAGCGGCTATGGCACAGCTCGAGGCTGGTAATGACGCCGCCTATGACAGACTCCTGGTGGCCGCAGAGAAAGCAGCGGAGCGGGAGCATACAGAACGCCGTGAAGCTGCGGAGCGTGAGCATACAGAACGCCGTGAAGCTGCGGAGCGCCGGCACCGACTGGAGATGGCCCAGCACGGGCCCCCGCTGGACGCACCAGGCCCACCGGAGACAAGGGCTTCCAAGGTCCGGGCGGAGGACTTTCCCTTGCTTGAAAAGGATGGAGACCTGGATTCCTTTCTGCTGGCTTTTGAGAGGACCTGCCTCCAACATCATCTGGCCCCGGATCAGTGGGCAAGGTACCTGACCCCCCGTTTGAGGGATAAGTCCCTGGAAGTTTTGGGGGACTTACCTGCCGAGGAGGAGCAGGACTACAACAGCATCAAGTGGGCCCTGATCCAGCACTACAACCTCACCCCGGAGTCGTACCGCAGGAAGTTCAGGAGCCTGCAGCGGGGTTCAAAGGACACCTGGACCGACCACATGTGGGCCCTGCTGAGAGCTGCGGAGCACTGGACCTCGGGTCTAGAGCTCACTACCCGCCAGGAGGTCCAGGAACTGTTTCGTCATGGAGCAATTCTTGTGGAACTGCCCAGAGGACCTCCAGCAGTTCCTCCGTGACCGGAAACCAAAGGGGGCTTTTGCTACAGCCGCCCTGGCAGACGAGTATGCCAACAACAGGGCGCCGGAGCCAAAGAAGCCTGCCAGCAGCACCTGGAGAGGGGGTAAGCCCAATCCTGCCCCAGCCCCATATCCAGCCCCCAGAGTGCAAGGGGTGTACCCCCCGGCTGCCCTCTCCAGGCCAGGAACAACCCAGACGGTCATAATTGCAATCAGCCAGGACACTTTAAGGCTGCGTGTCCCCAGCGCCAGAAGGCCCCATCCCTGTCCCAGGAACCGAACACTGTTTTGTGTGTGGGAGGGGTGGTGGGAGGTCCTAGACAATTACCAACCCGTCACCATCGGCCGCTCAGCGGTCATGGGACTGCGGGACACAGGCGCTGAACGAACCCTGGTACGCCCTGAGGTGGTGTCCCCTCAAGACTTGGTACCTGGGAAAACCCTTTCCGTCTCCGGAATTGGAGGCGTTGAACCGGCGCTGCCCGTTGCCAAGGTGTATTTGGACTGGGGCGCCGGGAGGGGGATGCGGGAGGTGGGAGTAACGCCCAATATTCCTGCAAATGTGTTGCTTGGGACTGATTTGGGGCGGCTAGTGTCCCAGTATGTGGCCACTGAACCCCCAAGTTCGGCTCCCCAAGAATGTCATGACTCTACTGTGAATGCTAATGTTAATGTATTGAATGTGCCTCCAACAGTGGAGGAGGGAGTGGAACCTGATGGTAAGCCATGCACTAACACTACACACACAGGGCTCACAGTGAGGACAGGTGAGGAGGCTGCACGGGAGAGCTCAGAGTGGGGGGAGGGGCTGCTATGGGCAGTGTAGGGCCCCTAAGTGAACCCAGCCTGCTGAGTCTAGGGCCCCTGCAGGAAGAGGAACAGGCCATGGGGGGAGGGGGCGTCCCGGGAGAGGAGCCACCAGGTAAGACCCCAGGGCAGGAGTTCCCCACATCCGGGGTGTCAGGGAAGTCTGCCTGACCCGGCGACCTGGTCAGGGGACGAGGGAAAGCAGGCGCTACCCGTGGTCTCAGCGGTCATGGCCGCTGTTACCAGGAGTGGGAGCGCTGAAGCCCAAGGAGCCTCGCGGAGGTCCGACGGTTTCCCCCTCTCCGACCAAGTGGCTGCCGAGTCAGACAGTAGCCAGGAGACAGATCCCGGGGAACTGACAGAGGACATGGCAGTTTCATCAATTCTTGCCACATCAAGTCAGGGATTTCAGGCAGCGTTGGAAGCTGACCCTAGCCTGAAGACTCTCAAGGAACAGGCAGCACAGCCTCCCCTGGAGTCGACCGCGAGCGAGTGGTCTGGGACCAGGGACGGCTGTACCGGGTAAAGGTCCAGCAGGGTTCACCGGAGGCGTGGCCCAGGGACCGACAGTTAGTGGTACCCCATCCGTTCAGGGCGGAATTGTTGCGGATCGCACACGAGATTCCAATGGCCGGACACCTAGGGATCACTAAAACCAGGGCCAGGCTAGCTCAGCATTTCTACTGGCCTGGAATGAGGACCGAGGTGATAGCCTACTGCCGTTCGTGTGACACCTGTCAGAGGGTGGGGAAGGCGGGGCCGCGCCCCAAAGCCCCACTGGTAACTCTGCCCATCATCGAAGAGCCTTTCTCGAGGGTGGCTGTGGATCTCATTGGACCTCTGTCCACTCCCAGCCGCTCGGGAAATGCTTCATACTAACGGTAGTGGACTATGCCACCCGGTACCCGGAGGCGGTAGCTTTGTCATCCATTCGGGCCGACAAAGTGGCCACTGCCTTACTGGAGATTTTCTCCAGAGTGGGGTTTCCCAAGGAAATGCTCACCGACCGAGGGACCCAGTTCATGTCGCAGCTGATGGAGTCTCTCTGTAAGCAGGTACAGGTGCAACATCTGGTGGCCAGCCCGTATCACCCACAGACCAATGGCTTGTGTGAGCGGTTCAATGGCACCTTAAAGCAGATGCTGAAGATGTTGGTCGACTCCCACGGGAGAGACTGGGAGCGGTATCTCCCACACCTGCTGTTTGCTTACCGGGAGGTCCCACAGGCCTCAACGGGGTTCTCCCCCTTTGAGCTCCTGTACGGGCGACGTGTACGGGGGCCCCTTGCTCTGGTGAAGGAGGCATGGGAAGGGGATTTAGCCACCCCTGGAGTGTCGGTCATTGAGTATGTCGTGCGCTTCCGGGACCGAATGATGGCCTTGACGCGGCTGGTGCATGACAATATGGCCCAAGCTCAGGCTGACCAGAAGCGATGGTACGACCAGAATGCTTGTGAGCGGACCTACCAGGTGGGTCAAAAGGTATGGGTACTGGTCCCCGTACCCCAAAACAAGCTTCAGGCGGCCTGGGAGGGTCCATACCTCGTGCACGAGCAGCTCAACGCCGTCACCTACCTGGTCACCCTGGACCACGCCCGTGGAAGGAGGAAGGCCTTCCATGTGAACATGATGAAGGCCCATCATGAGCGGGAGGCTTATGCCCAACCAGTGTGCAACCTTTCAGAGGGCAGAGAGTCAGAAATCCTCCTGGATCTGCCACCCTAGCCAAGGAGAGGGTGCGGTAGGGCGCACGGGGGAACACAGGAATGTGATACCCCCTAGCGCCCTCGAAAGCAGGGAGGTGTAAGGAAAGGGACGTCGACATTTTGTATAGGGCCTATACCAGCCTCCATTTTGTCGGTTCACAGAGCCACAAACTGCTAACTACATAGGGCCTATTAGCATATCCAGTACGACCGGTTTTGATGTCCACTATGAATCAAAAGGGCTTTAATATGCTAATTGGTTTAGGCCAGTGTCTGAATGGGATGGTCATTGGTATGTTGAATGGCTCGGACTCAGGCCAGTATTTCCTGCTCCATATGAATTGCAGGCCAGTTAATATGCGTGCTTCAAAGCAAAGGGGAAGGGCCTAGCAGGTTTAAGAGCTGTAGCCATGAACAGGCTGCTCTGAATCCATTTTACACACAGAAGCCAAGAAGATGGTCTAGTAAGGGCCAAAAGAAAACGGATTTGTCTTTCCAAGGGAGCAGCCGCACATGCTTTGGGGACTGTCCAGCAACTGAAGACTGTTACCTGGGGATCGCAGAGCTCCCTGCCTTCCCATGACCATACTACCCGGTAATATTGATCTATAGCTTATACCTTTAAGCCTTGTACATTATCGTTGTATTTTTTCTCTGACTGCAAATCCATTGTAATTACGTTGTATAGCTTTACTGTATATTTCTGTAATTATCTAGTGCGCCCTTAAGGCGATTAAACCATAAAATTAATCTTGGGCTGATGCTTTTACTCTGATCATGAACCTTAGAATACCCAGTGGGTAACAGGACAACCTCCCCGGCGGCCATTTGCTCTAGGTGCAGTTCCCTTACTGACCTGAGAGACAAAGGGGGCGCCGGAGAGCTGTACCTGTGGAGTTACGTCCCATTGGTGACGTGGGAGGAAAGGGGTCTCCCTCACATTTTGTAGCAGCGGTGGGATCAGAAGCTGTGATACCCAGGCTACCTGGTGGCGGTCGGCTTAGTTCCTCACAATTGGTGGCAGCGGTGGGATCAGAAGCTGTGATACCCAGGCTACCGTGTGGCGGTCAGCTTAGTTCCTCACAGCGCCCAAGAAAGACCAGCAAGCGCCAGGACCGTCTCTTAAAAGTGTTTCAGCTGCGGGATCGGGCTACCAGCAGTGCAGAGCTTGCTCAGAAATGGCAGCAGGCATGTGTGAGTGCATCTGCACGCACTGTGAGGCGGAGACTCTTGGAGCAAGGCCTGGTCTCAAGGAGGGCAGCAAAGAAGCCACTTCTCTCCAGAAAAACATCATGGACAGACTGATATCCTGCAAAAGGTACAGGCAGTGGACTGCTGAGGACTGGGGTAAAGTTATTTTCTCTGATGAATCCCCTTTTCGATTGTTTGGGACATCAGGAAAACGCCTCATTCGGAGAAGACAAGGTGAGCGCTACCACCAGTCTTGTCTCATGCCAACTGTTAAGCATCCTGAAACCATTCATGTGTGGGTTGCTTCTCAGCCAAGGGAATCGGCTCTCTCACAGTCTTGCCTAAAAACACAGCCATGAATAAAGAATGGTACCAGAATGTCCTCCAAGAGCAACTTCTCCCAACCCTCCAAGAGCAGTTTGGCGATCAACAATGCCTTTTCCAGCATGATGGAGCACCTTGCCATAAAGCAAAGGTGATAACTAAATGGCTCAGGGAACAAAACAGAGATTTTTGGGTCCATGGCCTGGAAACTCCCCAGATCTTAATCCCATTGAGAACTTGTGGTCAATCATCAAGAGACGGGTGGGCAAACAAAAACCTAAAAATTCTGACAAAATGAAAGCATTGATTGTGCAAGAATGGACTGCTATCAGTCAGAATTTGGTCCAGAAGTTGATTGAGAGCATGCCACGGAGAATTGCAGAGGTCCTGAAGAAGAAGGGTCAACACTGCAAATATTGACTTGCTGCATTAACTCATTCTAACTGTCAATATAAGCTTTTGTTACTCATATGTTTGCAATTATTATATTTCTGTCTGTGATAAAAACATCTGTCAAACACACATAAAAACCAGAGGGCAGCAGATCATGTGAAAATATAATATTTGTGTCATTCTCAAAACGTTTGGCCATGACTGTACGTTATAGAGCAAGGAGAAATAGAACTAGTAATTTTATATATTTTACTCCAAAAAGGTATGCAGTGTTTACAAAAGGTATAAGAGATATTAAAATGAGACAATTAAAGTATGTACAGGACAATTACAAAATAATATTGGTTAACGGTAGAAGACTCACTTCATGTCACGGGGCAGTTGAAGGAATACAGGGGATGAGAAACCTGGGTCCCTGAACTATCCCTAAAGCTAAGGGAACACCTGTCTTTCCTTAACTTGGGGGTATGCTTAAAGGTAGCAAGGCCCAAGTCACCGACCTGTCCCTGCCTCCTGTTTAGCCCTGAACTAAACCCACCAACCCACCCCCAGGTGAGACAGGGAATAATGTGAACAAACACCAAAACAACCGAAAGGAAAGACAGACACCTAGGGGTTAAATCACAAAACAATAACACTTAGCTTTCTCTGCTGTTAAGCTCCGCACAGCAGAGTAAGGCCCCAGATTTGGGAAGCAACTGAAGTACAACTGCTCTCCGCAGCTCCTGGCTCCAGCTTTGTTGGTTTCCAGAGGAAGCAATATTACCAACACCAGCTGACAACTCAGGAGACCTTTTAAAGGAAGTGGGAGTGGACTCCACCTTCTCCTGACATGTCATGTCCTGTGCTGCGTTCCCTGAGGACTTAGGCTTTAAGGCAAAAAACAACTTACAGTTATTTTTGAAATTCAGAAATTTAGCCCGATCCCCCAAAAACAAATCTGGCATGGGAATCCTAGGTTCCACAACCGGCAACCTAGCAAGATAGGTAGCAATACTCCGAACCTCAGTGGCAAGCTGATCCACACGGCCAAACAACTGTGCAAGCTCCATTGAGAGAAAAAAAAATCCTCCTCAGCACCCAGAGAAAAAGAGGAAAAAAATGCAACAAACAGGAAAAAAAAAATCTTTGACAACTTTTTCTTTCTTTCCACACTATTTTTCCCTTCTGTGAGTACCATATAATTTTCAAAAACAATCATACCCAGTCTGATCAAATGACCAAATGCACTAGCAGGATGCAGCAGGCTCCCATGGATAAAGGCTGGAGAAGCAACAGGTGTTTAACCACTGATAAAGACAGCCACCCTATCACAAAAATAGTGATGATGAAGGTGTTAACTGCTTAGTGGCTTCAGATAAACTGAGAGGAGCACAAGCCCCCCGGAGGGGACCTGGCTGACCTCCACAGAAGTGCAGGGAACAATGCAAAAAGCAAGCACAAAAATAAAAGCAGAAAATATCTTATCTGATAGCAGAAGATGCAGGCAAGACTCAGCAAACTTCCAAATGAACCAGGAACCACAATTGAGACAAGAAGAATTGATCACTGGCAACCATCATGGGAGGGAACCTCCCTTATATCAGACCAGTCAGTGATCCCAGATTGCCATTCCTCGCTGAAAGGTTCAGTACTGTCCGTAACCACCAGAGGGAGCCTCTGCTTAGAAACCATCTCTAGCACATTCATAACAACAGTCTGTATGTTGCTGGTTGCACCCCGCTCTGGAGCAGCACAGATTCAGTCTGTGCCCAACAAGCCACAAAACCTCTGGAGACTCCTTTCTCCTGGCTAGCTGAACACCAACTGCCTGTAGAGCTCGGTTATTTAAACCTAATCCTGTGATTTCCATCATGTGATTGATCACATGATCATGATCTCACACAGGTCCTGGCAGGTCTGCCTGGGAGATAAAGTGAACCCTCTCCCACCCACTCTATGAGGGTCCATATAAATCCAGCCCTTTTATGCAACGTAACCCTCTCAGCACATAGTGTGCTGGAGAAAAAATGCTGTGGTTTCATATCACTGATGCCGTTAAGCGCAGTGACACATATCTCCCTTCTACCACTCTGCCAGTGACTCTGTCGCAATGTATATACGGTGGGTACGGTAAGTATTAAGACCCCTTTAAATTTTTCACTCTGTTTCATTGCAGCCATTTGGTAAATTATTATTATTATTCATTTTTATAGCGCCATTTATTCCATGGCGCTTTACATGTGAGAGGGGGCGAATATAGACAAGTGCAATAAACATGAGCAGTACAAGGCACACAAGTACAGAAGGAGAGAGGACCCTGCCCGCGAAGGCTCACAATCTACAAGGATGGGTGGGGATACACTAGGAGAGGATAGAGCTGGTCGTGCGGTGGTTCAGCAGACTGAGGATCGCTGCTGGTTGTAGGCTTGTCGGAAGAGGTAGATCTTCAGGTTCTTTTTGAAGGTTTCCATGGTAGGTGAGAGTCTGATGTGTTGGGGTAGAGAATTCCAGAGTATAGGGGAGGCACGGGAGAAGTCTTGTATGTGGTTGTGGGAAGAAGAGATAAGGGGAGAGTAGAGAAGGAGATCTTGAGAGAATCGAAGGTTGCGTGTGGGTAAGTAACGGGAGACCATGTCACAGATGTATGGAGAAGACAGGTTGTGGATGGCTTAGTATGTCATAGTTAGGGTTTTGAACTGGTGCCTCAGGACGATAGGAAGCCAATGAAGGGCTTGGCATAGGGGAGAGGCTGGGGAATAACGGGGAGACAGGTGGATTAGTCAGGCAGCAGAATGTAGGATGGATTGGAGTGGTGCTAGAGGAGAGGCCAGAGAGTAGGAGGTTGCAGTAGTCAAGGCGGGAGATGATAAGGGCGTGCACTAGTGTTTTTGTGGGGTCATGGTCAAGGAATGCACGGATCCGGGAAATATTTTTGAGTTTGAGAGGGCAGGAGGAGGCTAGGGTTTGGATATGTGGCTTGAAAGAAAGGGCAGAGTCGAGGATCACCCCGAGGCACCGAGCATGCGGGACCGGGGAAAGTGAGCAGCCATTGACATTGAGGGAAAGTCCTGGTGGAGGGGTAGAGTGAGATGGGGGGAAGATGATGAATTCTGTTTTGTCCATGTTGAGTTTTAGAAAGCGAGCAGAGAAGAAAGATGAAATAGAGGACAGACAGTGTGGGATTTTTGTCAGTAAGGAGGTGAGTCAGGTCCAGATAGGTAGATCTGCGTGTCATCGGCATAGAGATGATACTGCAAACCGTGGGATTCTATGAGCTGTCCCAGGCCAAAGATGTAGATGGAGAAGAGTAGGGGTCCTAGAACTGAGCCTTGAGGAACACCGACAGATAGGGGGCGAGGTGAGGAGGTGGTGTGGGAGAGGGAGACACTGAATGTTTGATCTGTTAGATATGATGAGATCCAGGATAGGGCCAAGCCTGTGATGCCCAGAGATGAGAGAATCTGGAGCAGGAGAGAGTGGTCCACAGTGTCGAAGGCAGAAGGCAGGTCCAGGAGAAGGAGGACAGAGTAGTGTCGCTTGCTCTTGGCGGTTAGTAGGTCGTTGGTGACTTTAGTTAGGGCAGTTTCAGTTGAGTGATGCAGTCGGAAGCCTGATTGTAAGCAGTCAAAGAGAGAGCAAGAAGAGAGGTGGGAGGACAGTTCAAGATGGACATGCTGTTCCAGTAGTTTTGAGGCATAAGGGAGAAGAGATATTGGGCGGTAGCTAGACGCAGAGGATGGGTCAAGGGAGGTCTTTTTGAGGATGGGTGCGATCGAGGCATGTTTGAAGGATAAGAGGAACACACCATTTGTAAGTGAGAGGTTGAAGAGGTGTGTTAGAGTAGGGCTGAAAACTGGCAAGGTTAGGGATGAGGTGGGACGGGAGCGGGTCAAGTGTGCAAGTGGTGAGGTGTGATCTTGAAAGGAGGGTGGAGAGCTGATCTTCTGTCATGGTGGAGAAGTTGGTTTTGGAGGAACAGGGCTGAGCAGCTAAGAGGGGCATTGGGGGCTGTGGGCCAAAGCTTTCCCTGATCGCATCAATCTTCTGCTTGAAAAAGGAGGCAAAATCTTAAGCAGTAATGAGATGAGAGGGGGGAGGTGCTGGGGGATGAAGTAGAGAATTGAAAGTCTTGAAGAGCTGTTTAGGGTTGTGAGACGGAGGATATGAGAGATGAGAAGTAAGTTTGCTTTGCGGCAGTGAGTGTGTACTTGAAGCTGGTGAGGGACTGCTTGTATGCGTTTAGGTGCTCGGCAGAGCGGGATTTCTTCCATCTCCGCTCAGCGACCCTGGAAGCCCATGTCAGTTCTTTGGTGAGGCTGGTCAGCCAGGGCTGCCTGTTGATTGTGCGAGTTTTGCTATGTGCGAGGGGGGCGGCCGAATCAAGTGCTGCTGTTATTGTGGTGTTTATAAAAGGTGGCAGCAGCATCTGTGTCATGAAATGAGGCTATGTCTGTAGAGGGAGGAGGGACTCAGAGAGTGATTGCAAATTGAGGTGTTTGAGATTTCTGCGATGATGAGTGAGTTTGTGGAGCGGGGGTTGCGTACTAGGAGAGGAGAGGGAAGAAAATGTCAGTAGGTTGTGGTCAGACAGGGGAGGGGTGAGTTAGTGAGATTAGTAAGGGAGCAGAGGCGGGTGAAGATAAGGTCCAGTGTGTGACCATCTTTGTGAGTGGCCGCAGAGGACCATTGAGTGAGGCCAAAGGAGGCAGTGAGCGATAAAAGTTTGGAGGCAGCGGAGGTGGAAGTGTCAATGGGGATGTTAAAGTCACCCATGATGATAGTGGGGATGTCAGCAGAGAGGAAATGAAGCAGCCAGGTGGTGAAGTGATCGAGAAAGGTGGAGATGGCTAGTTCTGGGGGGCGGTAGATGACAGCTAACTGGAGGTTGGAAGGGGAGTAGATGCGGACGGAGTGCACCACAAACGAGGGAAGAGTAGCGGAGGGTGGGAGAGGAAGTGGGGTAAAGGAGCAGGAATTGGAGAGGAGCAATCCAACTCCTCCACCACGTTTCTTGCTGGGGCAGGGGGTGTGAGAAAGATGGAAAGCGCCATAAGAGAGTGCAGCTGGAGAGGCTGAGTCAGAGGGGGTGAGCAAGGTTTCAGTCAGGGCCGGTGTCAGCACCCGGCACACCCGGGGCCCTGACGTCATCATTCAGCGGCCGGCTGTGGCAGAGAGCGCGCGGACGCCGGACAGGTGAGGCGTGTGTGTGTGTGCACGCCTGTGTGTGTGTGTATGTGAGAGAGTGCTGCCTGCGGTGCTGTATGTGTGATGGTGGTGGGGGGAGGCAGTGATGGTGGTGAGGAGGCAATAATGATGATGATGATGATGATGGGGAGGCAATGATAATGGGAAGGCAATGATGATGATGATATTAATGGGGAGGCAATGATAATGATGATGATGGGGAGGTAATGATAATGGGAAGGCAATGATGATGATGATATTAATGGGGAGGCAATGATAATGGGAAGGCAATGATGATGATGATATTAATGGGGAGGCAATGATAATGATGATGATGGGGAGGCAATGATAATGGGAAGCCAATGATGATGATGATATTAATGGGGAGGCAATGATGATGATAGGGAATCAATGATGATGATGATGGGCAGGCAATGATGATGAGGGGAGGCAATGATGATGATAATGGGCAGGCAATGATGATGAGGGGAGGCAATGATGATGATGATAAGCAGGCAATGATGATGATAATGGGGAGTCTTTCCACAGCGCCCTTTCCTGAGCCGTAACAGTGCAGAACGCAGCAGTGTAGAGGAGAGCTCCATATTTTGTATGGAGCATTATATGTGGTCCAGTATTCTGTATGGAGCATTATATTGGGTCCAGTATTCTGTATGGAGAATTATATGGGGGATGGCGGGGTGACATCCTGCATGGGGTAATATATGGGTGATGAGGGGGAGACTATGTGGTGCCCATAATATTGTATGGAGGACTGTACTGTCCAGTCTGTACTGTGCGCTGTGAGGATTTGGCGGTTTTTGAGCTATTGTACAATTTACAATAGGTATCAGTCATGTACTGGAAGAAGAGAAGTGTTTGGCGTTGTGCTATACCCATATTTCTCTGCAGTATCTGTGCATCATGAATCGTGGTCTGTGTTATGGGGGCCCACTGAGACTCTTTCGCCCGGGGCCCATAAAAACCTGGAGCCGGCCTGGTTTCAGTGATAGCAAGGAAGGAGAGTTTGTTAGTGATGAAGAGGTTGTGGATACATGACAGTTTATTGCAGACTGAGCATGCATTCCATAAAGCTCCAGGTAGGGGGACCGGAGGAGTGGGGGCTGGATGAATGGGTATGAGGTTATCATGGTTGCAGAAACATATAGAGGATCGTGGCAGGGTGTTAGAAATGAGTGTGGGGATGTGTTGAGGAGGACTAGGATTTGGGGATATGTAGCCAGCAATGAGGAGTAATAGACAAAGTGTTAGAAGGTGGGAGCAGGATAAGCCATGGTGTGGCCGTGTGTGTCTGGACAAAGAGGCTTGTATGTGGAGGAACAGTTCTGAGGAGAAGGTGAGATGGCTGGGGAGGATGGAGGGAGAAATGACTAGTTCCTTACTAGTGGGGGGATTAATGGAGATAGGGCAAAATAGAAAAGTATGGGGGTGAAAGTGAGAAGAAGTTGAAACATTGTTGTGGGGTTATAGTCCGTTACCTTACAGTCAAATTCCAGTCCAATTCTAGTCTAATTCAGAGTGTTGTAATTAGAAATATGGGATTTGAAATAAGCCTGTGCAGACTGCGTCTGTGCAGATGCATGGCCCTGAATATATCTGGGACTGAGATGGATCAGCTGTGAGAGGGGATGTGGGCGTGATTAGCAGCACCACATGTTCAGAGTTAGCCAAAGGTGAGAAAAAGGGAGGATGGACTACACACTCAGAGATATGCATGGAAGACACAGGAGGAATTCGGTGCATACCAGGCAGAGCAGAAACAGTTCACAAAACACAATCAGGAATTGGGAAAAGCTGGGGAGATTCGGTGCATACCAGGCAGAGCAGAAACAGTTCACAAAACACAATCAGGAATTGGGAAAAGCTGGGGAGATTCGGTGCATACCAGGCAGAGCAGAAACAATTCACAAAACACAGTCAGGAATTGGGAAATGCTGGGGAGATTTGGTGCATACCAGGCAGAGCAGAAACAGTTCACAAACACAATCAGGAATTGGGAAAAAGCTGGGTAGATTCGGTGCATACCAGGCAGAGCAGAAACAGTTCACAAAACACAGTCAGGAATTGGGAAAAGCTGGGGAGATTCGGTGCATACCAGCAGAGCAGAAACAGTTCACAAAACACAATCAGGAATTGGGAAAAGCTGGGGAGATTCGGTGCATACCAGGCAGATCAGAAACAGTTCACAAAACACAGTCAGGAATTGGGAAAAGCTGGGGAGATTCAGTACATACCAGGCAGAGCAGAAACAGTTCACAAAACACAATCAGGAATTGGGAAAAGCTGGGAGATTCGGTGCATACCTGTGGGACAGGAGAAGCAGCTTGATTAGATTGGTACAAATGATATTGCAGGAGCGATGAGTGGCCAAATGCATTCTAGAATTCTAGTCTAATTCAGAGTGTTATAATTAGAAATATGGGATTTGAAATAAGCCTGTGCAGACTAAGTCTGTGCAGACGCATGGCCCTGAATATATGGTAAATTCAATAAAGTTCATTTTTTTCTCATTAATGTACACTCTGCACCCCATCCTCACTGAAAAAAAACAGAAATGTAAAAATTTTTGCAAATTTATTAAAAAATAAAAACTGAAATATCACATTGTCATAAGTATTCAGCCCCTTTGCTCAGCATTGAGTAGAAGCACCTTTTGAGCTAGTACAGCCATGAGTCTTCTTGGGAATGATGCAACAAGTTTTTCACCCCTGGATTTGGGGATCCTCTGCCATTCTTCCTTGCAGATCCTCTCCAGTTCAGTCAGGTTGGATGGTGAACCTTGGTGGACAGCCATTTTCAGGTCTCTCCAGAGATGCTCAGTTGGGTTTAGGTCAGGGCTCTGGCCGGGCCAGTCAAGAATGGTCACAGAGTTGTTCTGAAGTCACTCCTTTGTTATTTTTGCTGTGTTCTTGGGGTCATTGTCTTGTTGGAAGGTGAACCTTTGGCCAAGTCTGAGGTCCAGAGCACTCTGGAAGAGGTTTTCACCCAGGATATCTCTGTACTTGGCCGCATTCATATTTCCTTCAATGGCAATCAGTCGTCCTGTCCCTGCAGCTGAAAAACACCCCCATAGCATGATGCTGCCACCACCATGTTTCACTGTTGGGATTATATTGGGCAGGTGATGAGCAGTGCCTGGTTTTCTCCACACATACCTGTTATGTTTCGGTAGCTGAGGAGAAATTGCAAAAATAGCAAAAGTAGTAATACACCAGAGAGGCTGGAAACTGTTGGATTGCAGTACCCTAAACTAACCGCCACACTAGAAGTAGCCGTGGAGCGTACCTACGGTGATCCTAGACGCCTCGTCACAGCCGGAGAGATAACTACACTTAAAGGCAGAAAGATGAAAGCTATCTGCCCCGGAGCAGATTCCCCAAAGAAATTGGAAGCCCCAAACATGTAATGGCGGTTAGACAAAAGAAAATACGGACACAGACAGAAAATAGAATGAGCAAACACTGGGGCCCAATCTGTCTAGATAGGAAAGAATTCTGACTGCAACCCAAAAAAAACCCTGACAAAAATACCAACACTTCTGATTAACAAAACACCTGAGATCATACGATCTCTACCACCTAAATCAGATCTCTGGTGTAACACACAGCAATTCAGCAAAAAGTGTCAAAGGAACAGAGCAAAAGTGCAAATACAAAATGAGCACAATTGCAGCGCCAGACCCCAAAAGGGGACCAGGCTGCAGTCCCCTGCAAGCAGAAAAACAGGCAAGGAAAATCCAACAAGAGGAAAAAAAATAGCAAATCACTTATCTGAAAGAGAGCAGGAATGCAAGCTGAGCTCCAAGCAAAACCAGGAAGAACAATTGATTACCGGCAAGGCTGATGAGAACTCAGGTCACTTATATCAGACCATTCAGAGCCAGCTGAAGGCCATTCAACAATTAGTTCATTACCCTCAGCAACCACCGGAGGGAGCCCCAGCTCAGAAGTCGCCTCCAGAGTATTGACAACGTAGCCCCCACCTTGAGGAGGGGTCACCGAACCCTCACCTGCGCAACCAGGAGATCAGGATGAGCTCAATGATAGGCACGGATCAGTCTCCCAGCATGGATGTCCGAAGCAAACACCCAAGAATTGTCTCCTGACCATAACCTCTTCACTTAACCAAATACTGGAGTTTCTGTCTAGAAAAACGAGAAACCAATATTTTCTCAACCACATACTCCAAATTGCCCTCAACCAAAACAGGGTCGGAGGGCGCAGCCATACGAACCACTGGCTCGACAAACCTCTTCAATAAGGACTTGTGGAACACGTTATGGATCTTAAATGTCCCTGGAAGAAGCAAACGGAAGGAAACCGGATTAATAATTTCCATGATCTTATAAGGTCCAATGAACCTTGGCTTAAATTTTGGAGAAGCAACCTTCATAGGGATATTTCTTGAGGACAACCAAACCAAGTCCCCCACTTTAAAACAAGGACCATCATTCCTATGCCGGTTGGCAAACCGCTGGGCCTTCTCTTGAGAGAGAGACAACCTCTCCACTACCTGGTCCCAAATCTGCTGCATACGTTCCACAATAGAGTCAACCCCCGGACAGACAGAAGCCTCCGCCAGTCCTGAAGAAAATCGAGGGTGAAACCCAGAATTGCAGAAAAATGGAGACATCAAGGTGGCAGAGCTAGCCCTATTATTAAGAGCAAACTCAGCCAAAGGCAAAAAAGAGACCCAGTCATCTTGATCAGCAGACACAAAACATCTCAAATAAGTCTCCATGGTCTGGTTTGTTCTCTCGGTTTGTCCATTGGTCTGAGGGTGGAATGCAGAGGAGAAAGATAACTGAACACCAAGTTTAGAACAAAATGTCCTCCAAAATCTGGAAACAAACTGGACTCCACTGTCAGACACAATGTTCTCCGGAATGCCATGTAACCGAACCACGTGCTGAAAGAACAAAGGCACCAATTCGGAGGAGGAAGGCAACTTAGGTAATGGCACAAGATGTATCATCTTGGAAAACCTATCACAGATTACCCAGATAACGGTCATTCTCTGAGAAACAGGGAGGTCGGAAATAAAATCCATAGAAATATGGGTCCATGGCCTCTTGGGTACAGGTAATGGCATTAACAAACCACTAGAACGAGAGCAAGGCTTGGAACGAGAGCAAGTCCCACAGGACTGCACAAAGTCCCTGACGTCACGAGACAAAGTAGGCCACCAAAAGGACCGACTCACCAAGTCTCTGGTACCAAAAATACCGGGATGACCAGCCAACGTGGAACAATGAATCTCAGACATCACACTCTTCTTCCACTGGTCTGGGACAAACAATTTCCCAACAGGGCAGAGCTCAGGTTTATCCTCCTGACACCCCTCCAGAGCCAGTCTCAAATTGGGCGAGATGGCGGAAAGAACTACACCCTCCTTCAAAATAACAGCAGGATCAGATAACTCAGGAGAATCCGCAAAAAACTTCTCGAGAGGGCATCCGCCTTAACATTCTTAGTGCCCGGAAGAAAAGAAACCACAAAATTAAAACGTGTGAAAAACAAGGCCCACCTGGCCTGTCTAGGATTAAGTCGCTTGGCTGATTCGAGATAAACCAGGTTCTTATGGTCCGTGAGGACCACCACCTGATGTTTGGCTCCCTCCAGCCAATGTCTCCACTCTTCAAAGGCCCACTTCATGGCCAATAACTCCCGATTACCCACATCATAATTACGTTCAGTTGGAGAAAATTTTCAAGAGAAAAAGGCACAAAGGTTACTCTTAGAGGTCTCTGTATCCCTTTGGGACAAAACGGCACCTGCCCCAATCTCAGAGGCATCAACCTCCACCTGAAACGGCAGAGAAACATCAGGCTGCTGTAGAACAGGAGCAGAAATGAATCTCTGCTTAAGTTCCTGAAACGCAGAAACTGCCTCAGGAGGCCAAATCACCACATCGGAACCCTTTTTGGTCAAATCAGTTAATGGTTTAACAATACCAGAGAAATTACCAATAAATTTACGATAAAAAATGGCAAAACCCAAAAATCTCTGAAGAGCCTTCAATGAGTAGGTTGAACCCAATCACAGATGGCCTGAACCTTGACCGGGTCCATTTCAATAACAGACGGAGACAAAATGAATCCCAGAAATGAGACCTTCTGTACGCCAAAAAGAAACTTTGATCCCTTCACATACAGAGCATTCTCTCTCAAAATCTGGAACACAGTCCGAACATGTTTCACATGAGAGTCCCAGTCGTTGGAAAAAATCAAGATATCATCCAAATAAACGATCAGAATTTTATCCACAAAATCCCTGAAAATATCATTCATCAAGGATTGGAAGACGGAAGGGGCATTAGTGAGCCCAAAAGGCATCACTAGGTACTCAAAATGCCCCTCTGGGGTATTAAATGCCGTCTTCCATTCATCCCCGTGCTTAATGCGAATAAGGTTATACGCCCCCCTGAGGTCAAGCTTAGTAAACCAACTCGCACTTTTCACTCTGGAAAATAGGTCAGAAATCAAGGGTAACGGATATTGATATTTCACAGTGATCTTATTCAGGAGGCGATAATCAATACACGGCCTCAATGAACCATCCTTCTTGGCCACAAAGAAAAAACTGGCGCCCAAGGGGTGAAGAGGATGGTCTGATATGACCTTTCTCCAAAGACTCCTTGATATAAGATCGCATAGCATCGTGTTCAGGTACAGATAAATTAAAAAGGCGACCTTTAGGAAATTTACCACCAGGCACTAACTCAATAGCGCAATCATAGCTCCTGTGAGGAGGTAAGGATGCAGACTTACTTTCACTGAACACATCAGAAAAATCAGTCAAAAAATCAGGGACATCCTGAGACTGGGGAGAGGCAGAAAAAACAAGAGTGTCAGTATTAACACATTGGCAGCCCCAACTGGTCACAGACACAGATTTCCAATCCAAAACAGGATTATGAGTCTGTAACCAAGGGAAACCTGTTGTGAATGGGTTTGAGATGAGTTCTGAGCAGAGACTCCCTCTGGTGGTTACAAGCGGTACTGGTCTGTTCAGTGAAGATTGTGAGGACTGGGAATCAGGTGTTACTGACTGGTCTTATATAAGGGAGTCACCTTCCCATCAGGGTTGCCGGTGATCAATTGTTCTGGTCTGAATCCTTCATTCCTGTTTCCCTTGTAGCCTGCTGTGTCGTGTCTGCATCTCCTGCTAACAGATATACATTTTCTTCTTTTTGTTTTTGTACTATATTTTTGCATTTTGTCCTGCACTTCTTTGGGGGCCTTCTGGGTCCCCTTCGGGGCTTTTGCCCTCTCAGTTTAGTTCAGCCACTGATGTTTGTACTTTTGCTTTTTCCAGTTTTTTCAGTGGCTGCTGTTTTGATTTTGTTACACCAGAGAACTAATTTAGGTGGTAGAGGTCGTGTGATCTCAGGTGATTTTGAAATTAGTAGAGTTGGTGCTTTTCAGGGTTTTCTGGGATTGCAGTAAGTACCCTTCCTATCCTTTTCTATTTAGTTAGTTTGGGCCCCAGCGTTTGCTCATACTATTTTCTTTCTGTGTCAGTATTTCTTCTTGTCTAACCGCCATTACTTGTTTGGGGGCTTTCTATTATTATTTTTTTTTGAATATATTTCTATAGCACCATTGAAGTTTCCTGTGCTGTACATGAGAAATCTTGGGATCCTCGGCAGAAGCTTTCCTATTCTATCTTTAGTGTAGTTGTTTTCAGGCTGTGACGAGGCTCTAGACCAACGTAGGAGCTCATCTGCCTCTGTTGTGGTGTAGTCAGCTACGCAATCAAGATTCCAACGCTCGTGTATTGCTTTTACTGCATCCCAGCTACGAAACATAACATATCCGGCCAAAAATTGAATTGTATGGTACTCACAGAAGGGAAAAAATATTGTGAAAGAAAAAAGGTTGTCAGAGTTGTCAGAGATATTTTTCTATTTGTTGCATTTTTTTTTCCCTCTGTATCTCTGGTGCTGGGGAGGATCTTTTCTCTCAATGGAGTTTGCACGGTTGTCTGGCCGTGTGGATCAGCTTGCCACTGAGGTTCAGAGTATTGCTGCATATCTTGCTAGGTTGCCTGTTGTGGAACCTAGGATCCCATGCCAGATTTGTTTTTGGGGATCGAGCTAAGTTTCAGAATTTCAAAAATAATTGTAAATTGTTTTTTGCCTTAAAATCTAAGTCCTCAGGGAACGCAGCGCAGCAGGTTCAAATTATCATCTCTCTCCTGCGCGGCGATCCTCAGGATTGGGCTTTTTCCCTGACACCTGGGGATCCTGTTTTGAGTGATGTTGATGCATTTTTTCAGGCTTTGGGGTTATTGTACGATGAGCCTAATGTCACTGATCAAGCTGAAAAAGCCTTGTTGGCATTAAATCAGGGGCCTTATGACGCTGAGTTATACTGTCAGAGATTCCGTAGGTGGGCAGTCCTGACCAAATGGAATGACGACGCTTTGGCAGCCCTTTTCCGGAAGGGTCTGTCAGATAATGTAAAGGATGTTATGGTGGGATTCCCTGTCCCCTCTGGTCTCAATGATTCTATGTCATTAGCGATTCAAATTGACAGACGTTTGCGTGAGCGGAGAAGTATGCGTGGAATGGTGTTGCCTTGTGAACCAGCTTCTGAACCCATGCAGTGTGATAGAGTGGTGTCTGGGGCACAGCGTCATGAGTTTCGAAAGCGCAATGGGTTATGTTTCTACTGTGGTGATGCCTCTCATGCTATTTCAGTCTGCCCTAAGCGGGGAAGACGTTTTGCACGCTCAGTTGTCTTGGGTAGTGTTCAGACTAAGTTTTTATTAACTGTCACTCTGATATGCTCTCTGTCCTCATTTTCTGCTCAGGCTTTCGTTGATTCTGGAGCAGCTATTAACCTGATGGATTATGATTTTGCTAAACGTTGTGGGTTTCCCTTGATACCCCTACAGAAGTCTATTCCCCTACTGGGGATCGATTCTACCCCTTTGGCTGAGAATAAACCCCAGTTTTCTACTCAGGTGATAATGAGGGTTGAACCTGATCACCAGGAGTGCTGCAAATTTTTGGTTCTGTATAATCTGCATGACATTATCGTGCTGGGTTTCCCTTGGTTACAGTCTCTAATCCTGTTTTGGATTGGAAATCTGTGTCTGTAACCAGTTGGGGCTGCCAATGTGTTAATACCAACACTCCTGTTTTTTCTGCCTCCCCCAGGCTCAGGATGTTCCTGACTTTTTGATTGATTTTTCTGATGTGTTTAGCGAAAGTAAATCTGCATCCTTGCCTCCCCATAGGAGCTATGACTGCGCTATTGAATTAGTGCCGGGTAGTAAATTCCCTAAAGGTCGCCTTTTTAACTTGTCTGTACCTGAACATGATGCTATGCGGTCTTATATCAAGGAATCATTGGAGAAGGGTCATATCAGACCATCCTCTTCACCCTTAGGTGCCGGTTTTTTCTTTGTGGCCAAAAAAGATGGTTCATTAAGGCCGTGTATTGATTATCGTCTCTTGAACAATATTACTGTGAAGTATCAATACCCGTTACCCTTGATTTCTGTCCTGTTTTCCAGGGTGAAAAACGCTACTTGGTTTACCAAGCTTGACCTCAGGGGGGCGTATAACCTTATTCGCATTAAGCACGGGGATGAATGGAAGACGGCATTCAATACCCCTGAAGGGCATTTTGAGTACCTGGTGATGCCCTTTGGGCTCACTAATGCTCCTTCCGTCTTCCAGTCCTTCATGAATGACATTTTCAGGGATTTTGTGGACAAATTTCTGATTGTTTATTTGGATGATATCTTGATTTTTTCTAATGACTGGGACTCTCATGTGAAACATGTTCGAACTGTGTTCCAGATTTTGAGAGAGAATGCTCTGTATGTGAAGGGATCAAAGTGTCTTTTTGGCGTACAGAGGATCTCATTTCTGGGATTCATTTTGTCCCCATCTGTTATTGAAATGGACCCGGTCAAGGTTCAGGCCATCTGTGATTGGGTCCAACCTACTTCATTAAAGGCTCTTCAGAGATTTTTGGTTTTGCCAATTTTTATCGTAAATTTATTGGTAATTTCTCTGGTTATTGTTAAACCATTAACTGATTTGACCAGAAAGGGTTCTGATGTGGTGAATTGGCCTCCTGAGGCAGTCTCTGCGTTTCAGGAACTTAAGCAGAGATTCACTTCTGCTCCTGTTCTACGGCAGCCTGATGTTTCTCTGCCATTTCAGGTGGAGGTTGATGCCTCTGAAATTGGGGCAGGTGCCGTTTTGTCCCAAAAAGATCCAGAGACCTCTAAAAGTAACCCTTGTGCCTTTTTCTCTCGAAAATTTTCTCCTACTGAACGTAATTATGACGTGGGTAATCGGGAGTTATTGGCCATGAAGTGGGCTTTTGAAGAGTGGAGACATTGGCTGGAGGGAGCCAAACATCAGGTGGTGGTCCTTACGGACCATAAGAATCTGGTCTATCTGGAATCTGCCAAGCGACTCAATCCTAGACAGGCCAGGTGGGCCTTGTTTTTCACACGTTTTAATTTTGTCGTTTCCTTTCTTCCTGGCACTAAGAATGTTAAGGCGGATGCCCTCTCGAGGAGTTTCCTTGCGGACTCTCCTGAGTTATCTGATCCTTCTGTTATTTTGAAAGAGGGTGTAGTTCTTTCCGCCATCTCGCCCAATTTGAGACTTGCTCTGGAGGGGTGTCAGGAGGATAGGCCCGAGTGCTGCCCTGTTGGAAAATTGTTTGTCCCGGACCAGTGGAAAAAGAGTGTGATGTCTGAGATTCATTGTTCCGCATTGGCTGGGCATCCCGGAATTTTTGGTACCAGAGACTTGGTTAGTCGGTCCTTTTGGTGGCCTACCTTGTCTCGTGATGTCAGGGAATTTGTGCAGTCCTGCGGGACTTGCTCTCGCTCCAAGCCTTGCTCTCGCTCTAGTGGTTTGTTGATGCCATTGCCTGTGCCCAAGAGACCATGGACCCATATCTCTATGGATTTCATTTCCGACCTTCCTGTTTCTCAGAGAATGACCACCATCTGGGTAATTTGTGACAGGTTTTCCAAAATGATACATCTTGTGCCATTACCTAAGTTGCCTTCCTCCTCTGAATTGGTGCCGTTGTTCCTTCAGCACGTGGTTCGTTTACACGGCATTCCTGAGAACATTGTGTCTGACAGAGGAGTCCAGTTTGTTTCCAGATTTTGGAGGACTTTTTGTTCTAAACTGGGTGTTCAATTGTCTTTCTCCTCGGCATTTCATCCTCAGACCAATGGTCAAACTGAGAGAACAAACCAGACATTGGAGACTTATCTTAGATGCTTTGTGTCTGCTGATCAGGATGACTGGGTCTCTTTTTTACCTTTGGCTGAGTTTGCTCTTAATAATAGGGCTAGCTCTGCACTTTGATGTCTCCATTTTTCTGTAATTCTGGGTTTCACCCTCGATTTTCTTCAGGACAGACGGAGGCTTCTGTCTGTCCAGGTGTTGACTCTGTTGTGGAGCGTATGCAACAGATTTGGGACCAGGTAGTGGAGAGGTTGTCCCTCTCTCAGGAGAAGGCCCAGCGGTTTGCTAACCGGCATAGGACTGATGGTCCTCGGTTTAAAGTGGGGGACTTGGTCTGGTTGTCCTCAAAGAATATTCCTATGAGAGTAGCATCTCCTAAATTTAAGCCTAGGTTCATTGGACCTTATAAGATCATTGAGATTCTTAATCCTGTTTCTTTTCGTTTGCTTCTTCCAGGGACATTTAAGATCCATAACGTGTTCCACAAGTCCTTATTGAAGAGGTTTGTTGAGCCAGTGGTTCCTGCTGTTGTGCCTCCTGACCCTGTTTTGGTTGAAGGCAATCTGGAGTATGTGGTTGAGAAAATATTAGATTCTCGTTTTTCTAGACGGAAACTCCAGTATTTGGTTAAGTGGAGAGGTTATGGTCAGGAAGACAATTCTTGGGTGTTTGCTTCGGACATCCATGCTAGGAGACTCATCCGTGCGTATCATAGAACTCATCCTGACCGACCTGGTTGCTCAAATGAGGGTTCGGTGACCCCTCCTCAAGGGGGGGTACTGTTGTGAATGGGTTTGAGATGAGTTCTGAGCAGAGACTCCCTCTGGTGGTTACAAGCGGTACTGGTCTGTTCAGTGAAGATTGTGAGGACTGGGAATCAGGTGTTACTGACTGGTCTTATATAAGGGAGTCACCTTTCCATCAGGGTTGCCGGTGATCAATTGTTCTGGTCTGAATCCTTCATTCCTGTTTCCCTTGTAGCCTGCTGTGTCGTGTCTGCATCTCCTGCTAACAGATAGACATTTTCTTCTTTTTGTTTTTGTACTATATTTTTGCATTTTGTCCTGCACTTCTTTGAGGGCCTTCTGGGTCCCCTTCGGGGCTTTTGCCCTCTCAGTTTAGTTCAGCCACTGATATTTGTACTTTTGCTTTTTCCAGTTTTTTCAGTGGCTGCTGTTTTGATTTTGTTACACCAGAGAACTAATTTAGGTGGTAGAGGTCGTGTGATCTCAAGTGATTTTGAAATTAGTAGAGTTGGTGCTTTTCAGGGTTTTCTGGGATTGCAGTAAGTACCCTTCCTATCCTTTTCTATTTAGTTAGTTTGGGCCCCAGCGTTTGCTCATACTATTTTCTTTCTGTGTCAGTATTTCTTCTTGTCTAACCGCCATTACTTGTTTGGGGGCTTTCTATTATCTTTGGGTTCTGCTCCGGGGCAGATAGCTTTCCTATTTCTATCTTTAGGTGTAGTTAGTTTCTCAGGCTGTGACGAGGCGTCTAGGACCAACGTAGGAACGCTCCACGGCTGCCTCTAGTTATGGTGGTTAGTCAGGGTACTGCAATCTCATAGATTCCAACTGCTCTGGTGTATTGCCTTTTTTACCTGCACTCCTCAGCTACCGAAACATAACAGAAACCCAGTACAATAATGTCATGCAGATTATGCAACACCAGAAATTTGCAACTCTCCTGATGATCTGGTTCAACCCTCATTATCACCTGAGTAGAAAACTGGGGTTTATTCTCCACCAAAGAGGTAGAATCAATGCCCAGTAAAGGAATAGACGTCCGCAGGGGTATCATGGGAAACCCACAACGTTTGGCAAAGTCAAATCCATCAGGTTAATAGCTGCTCCTGCAGCCGACCGAAAATGTGGACAGGGAGCAAATCAGGATAACAGTCAACAGAAATTTAGTCTGAACGCTACCCAAGACAACTGAGCGTGCAAAACGTCTTACCCGCTTAGGGCAGACGGAAATAGCATGAGAGGCGTCACCACAGTAGAAACATAACCTATTGCGCTTTCGAAACTCATGACGCTGAGCCCCAGAAGTCACTCCATTACACTGCATGGGCTCAGGAGCTGGCTCACAAGGCAACACTATCTCACGCATACCTCTGCGCTCCCGCAAACGTCTGTCAATTTGAATAGCCAATGACATAGAATCATTGAGACCAGAGGGAACAGGGAATCCCACCATAACGTCCTTTACATTTTCTGACAGACCCTTCCGAAAAAGGGCTGCCAAAGCATAATCATTCCATTTGGTCAGGACTGCCCACTTTCGGAATTTCTGACAGTACAGCTCAGCGTCTTCACGACCCTGATTTAATGGCAACAAGGTCTTTTCAGCTTGATCAGTGACATTAGGTTCATCGTACAATAACCCCAGAGCCTGAAAAAATACATCAACATCATTCAAAACAGGATCCCCAGGTGTCAGGGAAAAAGCCCAATTCTGAGGGTCGCCGCGCAGCAGAGAGATGACAATTTGAACCTGCTGTGCTGCGTTCCATGAGGACTTAGGCTTTAAGGCAAAAAACAACTTACAGTTATTTTTGAAATTCAGAAATTTAGACCGATCCCCCAAAAATAAATCTGGTATGGGGATCCTAGGGTCCACAACTGGCAACCTAGCAAGATAGGTAGCAATACTCTGAACCTCAGTGGCAAGCTGCTCCACACGGCCAGACAACTGTGCAAACTCCATTGAAGAAAAAAAAAAAATTCCTCCTGTGATGAACGGCTATCGACCTCCACACGGTAGCTCGGGATATCACGGCTTGTGATCCCACCGCTGCCACCAATGTGATGAAAACAGCACACACGACGGCTGCTGCCGTCCGACCCAATATGTCAGGGATAATCTGCAGGGATTTTTATTATCCCACTTCCACTTAGGAACTTGCAGCTCTCTGGCGCCCCCTTTTAGCCTCAGGTCAGTCAGGGAACTGCACCTGGGATAATTAGTCGCCAGACGGGCCGCTTGGATGGGTGCTGGCTATTGGGCACGCTGCAGTGAGGGAATTATAATTACTCCGGGCCGCAGCCAGGCAATACACTTATAAAACCAGCTCCGTCACTGCCAACGCTACCCAATAGGTCAACACTTTACACCCCTTCTTTTTTAGCTGCCACCAGCTACGATTTTCTTAATGAACAATTTATCAAGAGGGTCCGTAGCAACCCCGAATTAGTAGCGTAGTTACTTCAGGCACGTGCTAATTCGTTTATAGAGCAGGAGAACCAAACTAATAATTTTATAGGTTTATTCCTAAAATTGCAGGCAGTGTTTATACAGTATAAAAAGATGTAACAAGCTGAGACAATACAATTATGTACAATGCAATTTAAAATAAAACAGGGTTAAAGGTGAAAAACTTACATGGCACTTGGTTACTTGCAGGCAAGACAAGCTGGGGGGAGGAGCCACACGTCATAGTTCATTTGGAGATCTTTCAGTCAGGTCATCTCCAGCTAGATCTGGCAGGGGGAGCTAGTTTGCAGACTTATACCCCTGGCTTGTGACCTCACAAAAGAGGATGGTTTTCTGGCCACCTCCCATAGCCGAAGTTACAGTTTTAAGCTCTGGAAACTTATTAAGACCATAACTTGGCGGGCGGACCTAGCAGAATAACGGCAGATCTATCAGTGATCTTATTCTGAAATGACTGTTCTAATGAGTCCAAACTCGGATGAGATAGTCCACTGTGCACCAGAGTATTTCATATCTCTGGTTCCGTTGTACTTACGAATTCACTAGTACCACGGGAACGACGCCTGATGGATGCATGATTCAGAACAGTAGCTTTTGAGTCTCTAACATAAGCTCCCTGCGAGTTATGACCAAAAAAATGAATTCCCATGATAAGCTATAGGACAGACTGCAGGTCTGAGGAGACAAAGACATTCCTGAGGTGGTGGCGAAAGAAAGGAGTGAGTTTCAGTTGAGCTAGGGAGAGAGAAAGAGCCCTGCAACTGCAGGGTCGGGGAAGGGGACGGACAGTGTCCCACACTGCAACATGGAATGCCCCGAAAAAGTTATGAATGATATTTTCACTTATCATTACACCTCCCTCCTTTAGAGTGCGCTAAGGAGGCATGACCTGTCGCTAATCCGCCATGCGCACCTCAGAGGGTTGTCCGGGTAGTGGACCTTGCTCATGCCCATCTGGCATTTTCCCGGCTTGATGGTCAGACCTGCCTGGTGAATACGCTTGAGCACCTCCTGGAGATGCTGAAGGTGTTCCTCCCAGGTGGAACTGAAGACATCAATGTCGTCCAGGTACGCCACAGCGTACTTCTCCAGTCCCTGAAGCAGGTGGTTGACCATCCGCTGAAAAGTGGCAGGGGCATTCTTCATGCCGAAAGGCATGACCGTGGACTCATACAGTTCAAAAGGGGTGATAAGTGATAAAGACGGATCTCTCCTGCGCCGCAGGGCTCAGGGGAATCTGCCAGTATCCCCGGCTTAAATCCATGATGGATATGTACTTTGCATTCGCTACCCGCTCCAGCAGATCCTCGATGCGTGGCATTGGGTGTGCATCAGAGGTAGTGATGGCGTTGATCCCCTGTAGTCCACGCAGAACCGGGTGGTCCGATCCTTTTTAGGCACGAGAACTACAGGTGAGGCCCACGCGCTTTTGGACCGTTGGATCACCCCCAGCTGCAACATCTCATCATCTCCTGGCGCATAATCTGCTGCACCTCCTCAGAGATCCGATAAGGTGTCTGCCGTAGTGGGGCATGATTCCCGGTGTCCCCTCGTGGACTGCCAACTTCGTCCATCCGGGTCGGTTGGAGAACACGGCCCGGAAGGGTTCCAGTGTGGCCAGCAACTGCGACTGCTGGGGGATGGTTAGCGAGGCATTTAACTCCATGTCCTCAATGGACCCATCGGCCTTGGCTTGGGCCAGCATGTTCAGGAGGGGGTCTTCCTCCCCGTCCTCGGGCAGGTTGCAGACCGGTAGGAAGCAGGCTTCACGTTCGTGATGGGCCTTCATGTTGACGTGAAAGGCCTTGCGCCTACCCTAAGTGCGGTCAAGCGTGACCACGTAGGTGACTGGGTTGAGCTGTTGGTGCACGACGTACGGGCCTTCCCAGGCTGCCTGAAGCTTATCCTTTGGTACGGGGACCAGCACCCACACCTTTTGACCCACCTTGTAGGTCCGCTCCCGGGCGTTCTGGTCGTACCAGTGCTTCTGGTCAGCCTGAGCCTGCGTCATGTTGTCATGCACCAACTGCGTCAAGGTCTGCATCTTGTCGCGGAAGCGCATGACATAATCCACGATGGACACTTCCATGGGGTTTGGCTCATCTTCCCAGGATTCTCTTATCAACCCAAGGGGTCCCCGGACTCGCCTGCCATACAGGAGCTCGAAAGGGGAGAACCCCGTCGAGGTCTGCGGAACTTCTCTGTAGGCAAATGGGGCAGGTACCACTCCCAATCGCGTCACTGTGTCTCAACCAGCATGCGGAGCATCTGTTTGAGGGTACCGTTAAAGCGCTCACACAAACCATTGGTCTGTGGGTGATACGCACTCGATACCATACGTGTCACCTGCATTTTCCTGCAGAGAGCCTCCATTAGGCTAGACATGAATTGGGTCCCTTGATCGGTAAGCATCTCCCTGGGAAATCCTACCCGTGAAAAGATGGTCACCAGTGCATCCGCCACCTTATCTGCCCTAGTTCGAGGACAGAGCTACTGCCTCCGGGTACCGGGTAGCGTAGTCTACCACAGTAAGGATGTATCGCTTTCCAGAGCTGCTGGGGACGGCCAGCGGGCCCACAATGTCCACCGTGATCCTCTGGAAAGGCTCCTCTATCACAGGCAATGGGATCAGGGGAGCCTTAAGAGCAGGCCCCGCCTTCCCCACTCTTTGACAGGTGATACAGGAGCGGCAGTAGTTAGTCACATCTGTCCCCGTCTTGGGCCAATAGAAGTGTTGAGACAGCCGTGCCTTAGTTTTGCTGATCCCCAAGTGTCCAGCGAGTGGAATCTCATGGGCAATCCGAAACAACTCACCTCGGAACTGGTGTGGGACGACCAGCTGTTTTTCCCTCAACCACTCCTTTTGGGAATCTCTGGGTACTGTCTCCCGGTACAACCTTCCTCTTTCCCAGAACACCCTCTCCTTATCAGTCACGGAGGTGGCGTCTCGGCGAGGTGCCTCAAGTTCTCCAGGCTCGCATCTGAGTGCAGAGCGGCCTGGAACTCCTGGCTGGAGGCAGCCAGAAGTGACGTCAGGGTTCCTTCCTCACTGGGACCCTCTGGGACCGGCTCTGGGTCCACCTCTGGTTCAGTCTCTCCTGTAGCGGAGGAGGGTCCAGATGGCAGGGCGCTACCTGCGATCCGGGCACTTTGACTGCGGGTGACAGCAGCTACATATTCAGTCGCCCTGGGGATTTCTACAGACCCATCAGCCTGCGCTGCTCTGGGCTCTACTTCCCCATCCACCCCCAACACTTCAGGAGCAGTGCTACTTATGGGCCAGTTACCTTCCTCGGTGGCACTGGTCAGTGTCATGGCGTCACCTTCCTCACGGTTCCCATGCACCTCCCCATTTCCTTGAGCACTGTCGCTTGCTCCTGCTAGGGGTTCCTCAGCCGTCTCACTCCGCAGAGCGACGTGGCTGAACGCTCCTGTACCTGTGGACACATCTACCACTTCAGAGAAAGGGTTAACAGGTTCAGATGGCACAGATACATCACCATCAGCATCATTCCTAGGGAAAGAAAGGTTATCAGTTACATAATCACTTCGCAAAGCATTGGCAGGTAACACATTCAGTTTCCCATCATCATCAACATCAACATCATGGTTAAAGTTAACCTTATTATCAGATTGGGGAGGGGTGTCAGGGACATAGTACGCACCATCCTCCCCAGATCAGTCCCCAATAAAACATCAGTAGGCAGGTTTCGGACACCCCCACTTCCTTCACCCCGCTCCCGGCACCCCAGTCAATGAAAACCCGGGCCATCGCCAAGGGGCAGCAGACGCCCCCAATCCCGGTGACAGTTAGAGTTTTCCCCGGAATCAACTCTTCAGGGGCCGCCAGTTCGGGTCGGATGAGGGTTCGTTCGGCCCCGGTGTCCTTGAGGCCTGTAGCAAGACGGCCCCCACGCGGACGGGCTGCACGTTGTCATCAACCCTCCCCACCACACCACCCACCAAAAAACAGAGGCGTTGGGGGGTTCTTCTGCCTCTCCGGACAGGTGGCGCTGATGTGTCCAGTCCATTTACAGGAGAAACACTGGCGGGGGTCTGATGTAGGCATGGCGCTGGCAAAGGGGATAGTGCCTCCAGAGGGACGGCTGGCAGGGGCACTGGGGTTGGTTGCAGGCTTACCCCCTCCCCAGCGGGCAGTGACTGGCCTCCGGACCTCGGGTTTCCAGTTGGCCTCATAGCTGTCGGCGATCCGAGCTGTTTTGACCGCGTCCTCTGGTTCTCGGTCTTGTTAGCTTTATGCTCGTTCCACCATTGACTCTTCGTCAGCAGAATATGATCCCTGAAATCTTAAGGATCATGCAAAAAAATTTTTTTTAGGTAATTACAATATAATCCTTTGCGATCTTTCCCATCACCAGTGATTTGCACTATTTCAGCCCATTGTTTTTTCTTATTATGGACCAGAATAGGAATGCTAAACAATTTATACCCATTAACCCCTTCACGATACGCGCTGTACGTGTATGGCACAAGTCAGTAGCTCACGAGGTGATCTCTCCCCGTACCCGGCAGACCATGGCTCTGCCTCTAACAATGGCAGATGGAGTGGAGCTGTGCCGGTGATCGTTAACCTGTTAAATCCCATATAACACGGGCCGGCTTGGGGGAGCATCATTCCATGCACTCAGGGCCGGCGTCAGCACCCGGCACACCCGGGCAAGTGCCGGGGCCCTGAGCAGGCGGGGGGCCCACTCGCCGTCGGGCACCCCGGCGCCCGTTAGCGGTGTCAGCGCCGCCACTGGGCCCCCACCCGCTTGCTCAGGGCCCCGGCGGCAGCCAGCACAATACTCACCTCTCCCCGTGCCTCTGTTGCCGCAGCTCCGAGCTCCAGGGGGCGCCTGCGCCGGCGCTTCCTCTCTCACAGCAGCGCCGCTGAATGTGGCAGAGAGAGCGCGGACGCCGGACAGGTGAGGCGTGGTGTGTGTGCCTGCCTGTGTGTATGTGAAAGAATGCTGCCTACGGTGCTGTATGTGTGATGGTGGTGAGGAGGCGATGATGATGATGATGGGGAGGCAATGATAATGGGAAGGAATGATGATGATATTAATGGGGAGGCAATGATAATGATGGGGAGGCAATGATAATGGGAAGGCGATGATGATATTAATGGGGAGGCAATGATGATAATAGGGAGACAATGATGATGAGGGGAGGCAATGATGATGATAATGGGCAGGCAATGATGATGATAATATGGAGTCTTTCCACAGCGCCCTTTCCTGAGTCGTAACAGTGCAGAACGCAGCACAGTGTAGAGGAGAGCTTCATATTTTGTATGGAGCATTATATGTGGTCCAGTATTCTGTATGGAGCATTATATGTGGTCCAGTATTCTGTATGGAGCATTATATGTGGGGTTGACATCCTGCATGGGGTATTATATGGGTGATGAGGGGAGACTGTGGTGCCCATAATATTGTATGGAGGACTGTACTGTCCAGTCTGTACTGTGCTTGTGAGGATTTGGCGTTTTTTGAGATATTGTAAATTTACAATAGATATCACTCATGTAATGGAAGAAGAAAGTGTTTGGCATTGTACTGTACCTATATTTCTCTACTGTATCTGTGCATCATGAATCGTGGTCTGTGTTAAAGGGGCCCACTGAGACTCTTTCGCCCGGGCCCATAAAAACCTGGAGCCGGCCCTGCTGCACTCAGCAGCACAACCGTGACCTGATCGCAGGCAGCCGGTGGTCTGGTGAACATCACTGTGGGGACTATTAGAAACAGTGAAAAGTATAAAAAAAGGTTTTAAAAAACATGAAAAAAAAATGATAAAAGTTGGAATCTGCGCCTTAACCCCTTATTGTAAATCAGGAGGTTAAAAAATGGAAGGAATGCAGCGATGTGATGTCGCCTGGTCCAGGAAGCTCCGATCCATGAAAATGACTGCCCCGATCCGTAACCATCGGAAACCGGGAAAATTCAACAACACTAAAATTATATATTTTTTTTGGTTGTTGCAAATTCCACAAAAAATGCTGTAACAAGCGATGAAAGCGTCACATCTACCCCAACATGGCGTCATTGGGAACCTTATCTCGCCCCGCAAAAAACAAGCCGTCACACGGCTGTATGGACAGGAAAAAAAAGAGTTATGGCTCTGGGAGGAAAAATGGAAACAAAAAAAGGGAAAAAAAATCGCCGGGAGGTGAAGGGTTAAAGAACAATTCGAGGAAAAACTGAAGTTTTTTTTAGAGAAAGAGGAAAGAGATGGAGGAGATAGAAATATTCTGGATGAGTGATGTCATGTGACTCCGCCCCATGTGACTGATCACATGACTGTGACGTCACACAAGTCCTGTCCGCACACGGCGGCGCCGCTCTGCAGGTGGAGGTATGTGTGTGTGCGCGCTGTGTTATTAACCCCTTAGGGACCGGTTTTTTGAGGTGAAGGACGAGGAAGGTTTTCATCGCGGAATGAGTTGTGGTTTCCTCTGGTGATCAGTGACCGTGCTCGGATCCGGCGCCGCCATGCTCGGGGGGGGGGGGATAGCGGAGCTTCCGGGAGCTCAGGAAATGTGTTCCCCGCGGCCGCAGGAGTCACACTGTTCCCACATGTAGGGATTGTGACAGATAGAGAATCCCTGCAGCTGCTGCGCCCGAGCACACCGCAGACACTCAGCACCCCGGTATAACACCACATATCCGAGCACCCCGTATAACACCCCATATCCGAGCACCCCGGTATAACACCACAGTATCCGAGCACCCCGGTATAACACCACAGTATCCGAGCACCCCGGTATAACACCACAGTATCCGAGCACCCCGGTATAACACCACAGTATCGAGCACCCGGTATAACACCACATATCCGAGCACCCGTATAACACCACAGTATCCGAGCACCCCGGTATAACACCACAGTATCCGAGCACACCCAGTAATGCACCCGTATAACACCACAATATCCGAGCACCCCGGTATAACACCACAGTATCCGAGCACCCCGGTATAACACCACAGTATCCGAGCACCCCGGTATAACACCACAGTATCCGAGCACCCCGTAAACACCACATATCCGAGCACCCCAGTATAACACCACAGTATCCGAGCACCCCGGTATAACACCACAGTATCCGAGCACCCCGGTATAACACCACAGTATCCGAGCACCACCGCAGACACTCAGCACCCGGTATAACACCACAGTATCCGAGCACCCCGGTATAACACCACAGTATCCGAGCACCCCGGTATAACACCACAATATCCGAGCACCCCGGTATAACACCACAGTATCCGAGCACCCCGGTATAACACCACAGTATCCGAGCACCCCGGTATAACACCACAGTATCCGAGCACCCCGGTATAACACCACAGTATCCGAGCACCCCGGTATAACACCACAGTATCCGAGCACCCCGGTATAACACCACAGTATCCGAGCACCCCGGTATAACACCACAGTATCCGAGCACCCCGGTATAACACCACAGTATCCGAGCACCCCGGTATAACACCACAGTATCGAGCCGAGCACACCCGGTATAACACCACAGTATCCGAGCACCCGCAGACACCAGCCACGGGTATAACACCACGTATCCGAGCACCCGATACACTCAGCACCACGGGTATAACACCACAGTATCCGAGCACCCGGTATAACACCACAGTATCCGAGCACCACCGGTATAACACCACAGTATCGAGCACCCCGCAGACACTCAGCACACCGGTATAACACCACAGTATCCGAGCACCCGCAGACACTCCAGCACCCGGTATAACACCACAGATATCCGAGCACCCCGCAGACACTCAGCACACGTATAACACCACAGTATACGAGCACACCGCGACACTCAGACCGGTATAACACCACAGTATCCGAGCACCCGCAGACACTCAGCACACCGGTATAACACCACAGTATCCGAGCACCCCGTACAACATCAGCACCGGTATAACCCACATAACCGGCATAACACCACGACTCGAGCACACCGGTATAACACCACAGTATCCGAGCACCCGCAGACACTCAGCACACGGGTATAACACCACAGTATCCGAGCACCCCGCAGACACTCAGCACCCCGGTATAACACCACAGTATCCGAGCACCCCGCAGACACTCAGCACACGGTATAACACCACAGTATCCGAGCACCCCGCAGACACTCAGCACCCCGGTATAACACCACAGTATACGAACACCCCGCAGACACTCCGCACACGGGTATAACACCACAGTATCCGAACACCCCGCAGACACTCAGACACGTACACACAGTATCGACACGCAGACACGCACAGGTATACACACAGTATCCGAGCACGCCGCAGACACTCAGCACACGGATATAACACCACAGTATCCGAGCACGCCGCAGACACTCAGCACACAGGTATAACACCACAGTATCCGAGCACGCCGCAGACACTCTGCACCCCGGTATACTTTGCCTTGCTTCAATAGTCTCCGTAGGAGACTAGAAGATGGCACAACTCGATCGCCTCTGCTACAAAGAGGCGATGAGCAGATCGCCTCTATGTAGCAGAATTAGTGACTTGCTTTGAGCGCCGACCACTGGGTGGCGCTCATAGCAATTCAGCAGTGACAACCATAGAGGTCTCCAGGAGACATCGGATTGCCATGCCAACGCACCGGTGACCCGCGATCACGTGACGCGGTCGCCGGTGTGCGTATTTTCAGCCCGATGACCGTCAGCGCTATTTAAATGCCGCTGTCAGCGGGCCTTTCAGAAAAGGTAAAGTATATATACTGACAGACATGTGACACTCAGGCTAAGTGCACACGTTCAGGATTATTCGCTTTTTTTTTCGCGGCAAAAACGCTTAAAAAACGCATGAATTCATCATCCTATTATTTAGAATGAATTCTGCTATTTTTGTGCACATGGTGCATTTTTTTCCGCAAAAAACGCATCGTGGAAAAAAAAGCAGCATGTTCATTAATTTCACGGAAAACTAGTGTTTTTCCCGCTATATTATTGAGCTAGAATGTTCAGGAAAAATTTGCGGTAAAAATGCGCAAAATCCGTGTAAAAAAAAAACGCGAGAAAAACGCATGCGTTTTTACCGCTGAAAAAGTCTGTTTTTGCTCAGGAATTTTCTGCAAACGTTCCTGAACGTGTGCACTTAGCCTTAGATTGCACACAGGGGGACTTCCTGTCACTAAGCATGGGGCTGAGGAAGGAATTGGTTGCACCAGAAATTTTTAGGGGCTTCATTGCAAAAGGGGTGAATACATATGCACATGCCAATTTTTAGCTATTTGATCCCATAAATTTAATTTGTGCCTATACTTTTCTTCACCAACTTAGACTACTTAGTGCTGATGCATCACAGACAAGTCGAATGACAAAGATACTTACACACAGGTTGTAATGTAGCAAAATTGGAAAAACCAAGGGGGTGAATACTTTTGCAAGTCACTGTATAGATACATAGGAGCTCCATCATGGCGGTCACAGGGTCTTCAGAAGACCTCCTGCTGTTATTGCAACTCATAGGCACCCTAAAATCACATTGTAGAGAAACTGATGAGCACTTGGAACGGTGTGTCCCCGGAGCCACACACTTTATATGCTGTTGTTAGAGATTAAAGTTGGCATTTAAGGGGTTAAAGGGAATCTCTCTTTAGGTTTTCTCAATATATTCTAAAGTCACTACCTTAAACTGCCCGATCGAGTCCATCGATCTGTATCTGAGCATCCAACTCTCTCTGCATGTCCCCAAAAAATACCCTAAATATTTCTGGCATACGGCGCAGTTCAGTCCGCTGGGATCTTTTTTATTTTCTCGACGCCTCCACAGTCCTCGCAGCTGCCGTCTTCCTGGCTTGATCGATGCAGATGAAGGGTCCTACTTCATCCACAGATCAAACGGCTGCACTTTTTTGTGCCCTACTAAGGGCAAAGCAGAGTCCTGTAATCAGTAAGCACCGACTTCACTTCCAGTTAATAGGCGACAACGTATTACAGGTGGGAGCAACGTGCGCCTGCGCTTCAACTGTGCATGCGCAAGATTTGCAGTGACCCTTGGATGACGCAGGACGCGTCATTCACATCAGTCAAATCTTGGGGGACGGCAGCTGTAGAGATTGAGGTGTTACCGAGAAAAGAAAAAGACCGGACCTAATACCAGAAGCATATAAGGTATTTTGGGCATAAGTTGGGCAGATGGGGCTTAATTACAGGTCAATGGACTCTGGTAATAGAGCAGTTAAAGGAGGTGACTTCAGTTTAAATTGAGAAAACCTGGTGACATGTTCCCTGTTAGGCTACTTTCACACATCAGGTTTTTTGAATCAGGCATAATCCGTCCTATGCCTGACAGGACGGATCCGGCGCTGATTTTAAAAAACTGATGCAACTGATCAGGTTTTTTGCCGGATCCGTCCTGACCTTTTCAACCCGGAAATATAAAATTTCCATGTTGAAAATGCAGTTATCAATAGAGAGAGAGAGACCTTGGATCCGGATCAGTTTTCTGACGGATTTGTCAAAACACTGGTCCGGTTCCATAGACTTGCATTGTTTCCGGCCGCCTGAAGTGCCGATTCAGGCACTATCAGGCGGCTCCGGAAAAAAAAAAAACGGTGCAGCCAGCGTCTTGTCCGGCCGCCGGAATTTACATTTCCGACGGATCCGGCCAAAAACGGATGCAACGCAGTGACATCAAGCGCGATCCGGCGCTAATGTAAGTCAATGCTAAAAAAAACGCATCCGGTACCGGATGCGTTTTTTTAACCCCTCTCTAACATTAGACGTACTATCCCGTCCATAAAACCCGTGCCATTCTGCCCATGGCGGGATAGTACGTCATAGGCGATCAGCTGCGCTCCTGAGGGGAGCGCAGCTAATCGCCGCTGGGTGTCAGCTGATTATCACAGCTGACACCCGTGACTGTGTGTCAGGAGCGGTCACGGACCGCTCCCGGCACATTAACCCCTAGCACACCGCGATCAAACATGATCGCGGTGTACTGGGGGCACAGGGGAGGATCGCGCAGGGTGGGGGCTCCCTGCGCGCCCCCCTGAGACCCTCAGACCAGCGCGATGTGATCGCGCTGTTCTGAGGGCTTCCTCCCTCCCAGGACCCGGATCCAAGATGGCGCCGGGGTCCTGGAGGGAGGCGGCTACCTCAGTGCCTGCTGAGACCAGGCACTGTGAAGCCTGCAGCTATGCCTGAGCGATCGCTGGTGTGACAGAGTGCTGTGCACACTGTCACACCAGCGATTTGATAAAATACTGTGATGTCCCACCCTGGGACAAAGTAAAAAAGTTAAAAAAAATAAACATGTTATAAAAAAAAATCCAAAATAAATTAAAAAAAAAAAAATATTCCCCAATAAATTCATTTCTTCCTGTAAATAAAAAAAACAAAACAATAAAAGTACACATATTTGGTATCGCCGCGTCCGTAACGACCCCCCCTATAAAACTGTCCCACTAGTTAACCCCTTTAGTGAACCCCTTAAAAAAAAAAAAAAAAACGAAGCAAAAAATCAATGCTTTATCATCATACCGCCGAACAAAAAGTGGAATAACGCGCGATCAAAAAGACCAATATAAATAAACATGGTACCGCTGAAAACGTCATCTTGTCCCGCAAAAAACGAGCCGCCACACAGCATCATGAGCGAAAAAATAAAAAAGTTATAGCTCGCAGAATAAAGCGATGCAAAAATAATAATTTTTTATATAAAATTGTTTTTATTCTGTAAAAGCGCCAAAACATAAAAAAATTATATAAATGAGGTATCGCCATAATCGTACTGACCCGAAGAATAAAACTGCTTTATCAATTTTACCACACGCGGAACGGTATAAACGCCTCCCCCAAAAGAAATTCATGAATTGCTGATTTTTGTTCATTCTAACCTCCCAAAAATCGAAATAAAAAGCGATCAAAAAATGTCACCTGCTCAAAAATGGTACAAATAATAACGTCAACTCGTACCGCAAAAAATAAGACCTCACATGACTCTGTGGGCCAAAATATGCAAAAATTATAGCTCTCAAAATGTGGCGATGCAAAAAACTATTTTTGCAATAAAAAGCGTCTTTTAGCGTGACAGCTGCCAATCATAAAAACCCGCTATAAATAGAAAATCAAACCCCCCTTTATCACCCCTTAGTAAGGGAAAAATAATAAAATTAAAAAAATGTATTTATTTCCATTTTCCCATTAGGGTTAGGGTTAGGGTTGCGGCTAAAGTTAGGGTTAGGTTGGCGCTAAAGTTAGGATTAGGCCGGCGTCACACTGGCGACAGAATCGGACGACTGCAATGCGATGAAAAATCGTATTGCAGTCTGCCCTATGTTAATCTATGGAGCAGCTCCCAGTATCAGATTTTTTGTGGTCCGTTTTAAACGTCCGTGTACAATCGCAGCATGCTGCGATTGTCACCGATTGTGGGTCGACTATCGCCAATGCAAGTCTATGGGAGCGATGAAAAATCTGATTACAAACGGACCACACTGTGTGACTTGCGATTAAATCGCATCGGTGTCCTTTAGAAAAGCCGGCAATTCATCCCGGCTATACTGTAAAATCACACTGACAGCTTTAATAAAGAATAGAAAGAATAGATATACACACATAGAATACTATATATATATATATATATATATTATATGTAATTGTGACATGTGTAATATATATATATATATATTTATATTTCCTAGACTTCTACATACTGTTATAGCCGCTAATTCAATTGCCGGCTTTTGTGAAATCACAGAAGCCGACATGAAATGATACATTGTTTCCACACAGTTAACCATGTCATTTCCTGTATTTTGATATTTGTTTAGAACTTACAATTACATGAGTGTATTTGTGCTAAATTTCAGACATGTAGGGGTTAATTAAAGGTGTAAATTCGTTGACAAAAAAATGCGTGGGCTCCGCATTATTTTCTCCACCAGACAGACAAAGCAAGCGAGTGGGGGCAGATAATAATAGCCTAGGGAGGGTACTTTTTTTTTGTGCCCCCCCTGGCTACTAACATCTGCCCCCAGACACCCCAGAAAGGGCAAATCTATAATTAGATTCGCCCTTTCTGGCACTTTGCCCGTCTATTCCCATTGCCCTGTAGCGGTGGCGAATGGGTTAATAATCTCACCTTAATGTCACCTTAGTATTGAAAGGTGACCTTAAGGCAGGTTAATAATTGAGAGCTGTCAATTAGACAAATATCAATTATTAATCCTATTGAAGTAAATAAAAAAACACACACACACTTTAAGAATAAATAATTTTAATGAAATAAAAACACATATTTTTGACCATCTTTTATTTAAGTCTTAATCCGTTTGAAGCCCTTGTTCTTCTAAAATAAATATAAAATAATAAAACAACATTATTCTTACCTATCTGGCAATCTGTCACGTCCCACGATGTAATCCTTCACAAAGGGTTAACTACTACCAATCAGATAAGCAGCGCAAGTAATCCTGCGTGCTCATCTGATAGCTCCTGAATGAATAGCTTATCTCCTGCCGACAGGAGAGGATGTGATTCATGAATGAAGCTTAATTGATTGTATCCACTTTCACCTTAGGTCAGGTCACTCAAGTGAAAGTTGTAATAAATCAATTAAGCTCCATTCATGAATCTATTCCTCTCCTTTTGCTGGGAGAGTAACTTATTCATTCAGGGGAATACAGGTCTGAGACAGCATTATTAGCTCTCTGCGACCTGTAACCTGTTAACCCTTTCTGATGGATTACACCGTGGGACCTGACTGTACATCGGATTGGTAAGTATAATTTTGCTTTTTTATTTTATTTTTATTACAGGAAATGGTTTTAGCAGGAAAATAAAATATTGTCAAAAACTGTGTGATTATTTCATTAAACTTATTTTTTATTAAACTGTGTGTGTTTGATTTTTCTATCATACAATAGGATTAATAATTGATAGTTGTCTAATTGACAGCTCTCAATTATTAACCTGCCTTAAGGTCACCTTTCAATACTAAGGTGACATTAAGGTGAGATTATTAACCCATTCGCCACCGCTACAGGGCAATGGGAATAGACGGGCAAAGTGCCAGAAAGGGCGAATCTAATTATAGATTTGCCCTTTCTGGGGTGTCTGGGGGCAGATGTTAGTAGCCAGGGGGGGCACCAAAAAAATGTACCCTCCCTAGGCTATTATCTGCCCCCACTCGCTTGCTTTGTCTGTCTGGTGGAGAAAATACAGCGGGAGCCCACGCATTTTTTTTTTTGTGATTGAAATACTATTCTTTTGGATCCATTATATGTCAGTTTTGCAAGCCTGCGAGAAATTCTCGCAAGTCGGATGAAAATCGGATGTTACAAGGTACACACACATGCGACTAAATCGCATCTTTGAAGGAAAATCGGATGCCAGAAGGATGTGTGATGTTTGCATTTTGATCCGACAATCGACCGTCTAAAACGGACCGATTTTTTGTCGTTGTGTGTGACGCCGGCCTTAGGGTTAGGGTTGGGATTAGGGGTGTGTTAGGGTTAGGTTTGTGGTTAGGGTTGGGACTAGGGTTAGGGGTGTGTTGGGGTTAGGGTTGGAGTTAGAATTGGGGGGTTTCCGCTGTTTAGGCACATCAGGGGCTCTCCAAATGTGACATGGCGTCTGATCTCAATTCCAGCCAATTCTGCGT
The DNA here is from genome assembly GCA_033576555.1 of Oophaga sylvatica. Lineage (NCBI taxonomy): Eukaryota > Metazoa > Chordata > Amphibia > Anura > Dendrobatidae > Oophaga > Oophaga sylvatica. The sequence continues at coordinate 44,683 of JARQOD010002037.1, forward strand.
TGAAAAAGTCAAACGGTGCTCCTTCACTTCTGAGCTCTGCCATGCGTCCAAACAGTAGTTTATCCCCACATATGGGGTATCAGCGTACTCTGGACCCCAAGAGTTATTGTGCAATTTGTCCTATTTCTTCTGTTACCCTTGGGAAAATAAAAAACTGGGGGCGAAAATATCATTTTTGTACAAAAAAAATTATTTTTTTGTTTTTACGGCTGTACATTATAAACTTCTGTGAAGCACTTGGGGCTTCATAGCGCTCACCACACACCTAGATAAGTTCCTTGTGGGGTCTATTTTCCAAAATGGGGTCACTTGTTGGGGATTTCCACTGTTTAGGCGCATCAGGGGCTCTCCAAATGCGACATGACGCCCCCAGACCATTCCATCAAAGTCTGCAATCCAAAACGTCACTACTTCCCTTCCGAGCCCCAACGTGTACCCATACAGTAGTTTTCTCCCACATATTGGGTATCAGCGTACTCAGGACAAATTGGGCAACAACTTTTGGGGTCCAATTTCTCCTGTTACCCTTGTAAAAATAAAATATTGGGGCGAAAAAATCATTTTTGCAAAAAAAAAAAAAAAAGATTTTTTTATTTTTACGGCTGTGCGTTATAAACTTCTGTGAAGCACTTCGGGGTTCAAAGTGCTCACCACACATCTAGATAAGTTCCTTGTGGGGTCTATTTTCCAAAATGGGGTCACTTGTGGGGGGTTTCCACTGTTTAGGCGCATCAGGGGCTCTCCAAATGCGACATGACGCACCCAGACCATTCCATCAAAGTCTGCAATCCAAAACGTCACTACTTCCCTTCCGAGCCCTGACGTGCGCCCATACAGTAGTTTTCTCCCACATATTGGGTATCAGCGTACTCAGGACAAATTGGACAACAACTTTTGGGGTCCAATTTCTCCTGTTACCCCTGTGAAAATAAAATATTGGGGGCGAAAAAATCATTTTTGTAAAAAAAAAAAGATTTTTTATTTTTACGGCTGTGCGTTATAAACTTCTGTGAAGCACTTCGGGGTTCAAAGTGCTCACCACACATCTAGATAAGTTCCTTGTGGGGTCTATTTGCCAAAATGGGGTCACTTGTGGGGGGTTTCCACTGTTTAGGTGCATCAGGGGCTCTCCAAATGTGACATGACGCCCCCAGACCATTCCATCAAAGTCTGCAATCCAAAACGTCACTACTTCCCTTCCGAGCCCCGACTTGTGCCCATACAGTAGTTTTCGCCCACATATTGGGTATCAGTGTACTCAGGACAAATTGGACAACAACTTTTGCGTTCCAATTTCTTCTGTTACCCTTGTGAAAATAAAATATTGGGGGCGAAAAAATCATTTTTGTAAGAAAAAAAAAAGATTTTTTATTTTACGGCTGTACGTTATAAACTTTAGTGAAACACCTGGGGGTTCAAAGTTCTCACCACACATCTAGATAAGTTCCTTGAGGGGTCTAGTTTCCAAAATGGTGTCATTTATGGGGGTTTCCACTGTTTAGGCAGATCAGGAGCTCTCCAAACACGACATGGCGTCCAGCCAATTCTGCGTTGAAAAAGTCAGACGGCGCTCCTTCCCTTCCAAACTCTGCCATGCACCCAAACAGTGGTTTACCCCCACATATGGGGTATCAGCGCACTCAGGACAAATTGCACAATAACTTTTGGAGTCTTGTTACCCTTGGAAAAATAAAAAATTGGGGTGAAAAGATCATTTTTGTGGAAAAAATATGATTTTTAAATTTTACGGCTCTACGTTATAAACTTGTGTGAAGCACTTGGGGTTCAAATTGCTCATCAAAAATCTAGATAAGTTCCTTAGGGGGTCTAGTTTCCCAAATGGGGTCATTTGTGGGGGGTTTCCACTGTTTAGGCACATCAGGGGCTCTCCAAATGCAACATGGCATCCAAACTCAATTCCAGCCAATTTTGGTTGGAAAAAGTCAAATGGTGCTCCTTCCATTCCGAGCTCTGCCGTGCGCCCAAACAGTGGTTCCCCCCCACATATGGGGTATCAGCGTACTCAGGACAAATTGTACAACAACTTATGTGGTCCAATTTCTCCTGTTACCCTTGGGAAAATAAAAAATTAGTGACTAAAAGATAATTTTTGTGGGAAAAAAATAGGATTTTTTATTTTCATGCCCGGGCATTATAAACTTGTGTGAAGCACTTGGGGGTTCAAAGTGCTCACCAAAGATCTAGATAAGTTCCTTAGGGGGTCTAGTTTCCAAAATGGGGTCACTTTGTGGGGGTTTCCACTGTTTAGGCTCATCTGGGGCACTGCAAACGGAACATGACCCCCATTAACGTCTGCATTTCAAAACGTTACTACTTCCTTTCCAAGCCCTGCCGTGCGCCCAAACAGTTTCCCCCCCCCCCCACATATGGGGTATCAGCGTACTCAGGACAAATTGGACAACAACTTTTGGGGTCCAATTTCCTTGGGAAAACATTCAAAAATTTGGGACTAAAAAATCATTTTTGTGGAAAATTGATTTTTTTTTTTTCACACCCAGGCTTTATAAACTTTTGTGAAACACTTGAGGGTTCAAAGTGCTCACAACAGATCTAGATAAGTACCTTAGGGGGTCTAGTTTCCAAAATGGTGTCACTTGTGGGGGGTTTCCACTGTTTAGGCGCATCAGGGGCTCTCCAAACGCGACATGGCATCCAATCTAAATTCCAGCCAATTTTAGTTTGAAAAAGTCAAACGTCGCTCCTTCCCTTACGAGCTCTGCCGTGTGCCCAAACAGTGGTTTTCCCCCACATATGGGGTATTGGCTTACTCAGGAGAAATTGCATAACAACCTTATCTGTCCATTTTCTCCTTTTACCCTTGTGAAAATAAAAAAAAAGTTTGTAAAAGATCATTTTTGTGGCTAAAAAGTAAAATATTCATTTTTTCCTTCCACGTTGCTTTAGTTACTGTGAAGCACCTGAAGGGTTAATAAACTTCTTGAATGTGGTTTTGAGTACCTTGAGGGGTGCAGTTTTTAGAATGGTGTCACTTTTGGGTATTTTCTGCCATATAGACCCCTCAAAGTGACTTCAAATGTGAGGTGGTCCCTAAAAAAAAATGGCTTTGTAAATTTTGTTGTAAAAATGAGAAATCGCTGGTCAACTTTTAACCCTTATAAGTTCCTAACAAAAAAAAATTTTGGTTCCAAAATTGTGCTGATGTAAAGTAGACATGTGGGAAATGTTATTTCTTAACTATTTTGTGTGATATATTTCTCTGTTTTAAGGGAATAAAAATTCAAAGTTTGAAAATTGCAAAATTTTAAAAATTTTCGCCATATTTGCGTTTTTTTCAAAAATAAACGCAAGTTATATCGAAGAAATTTTACCACTAACATGAAGTACAATATGTCACGAGAAAACAATCTCAGAATCGCGAAGATCCGTTGAAGCGTTCCAGAGTTATAACCTCATAAAGAGACAGTGGTCAGAATTGTAAAAATTGGCCCGGTCATTAACGTGCAAACCACCCTTGGGGGTGAAGGGGTTAAAAACACGCCGGATCGCGCCTGATACAAAAAGCCTGAAGTGTGAAAGCAGCCTAACATTCGCAAGCGGAAGTCTGCTCCAGTCGCTGCTGGTAGAGGCAGATGATGGAGGAATAACACCACCATTAGCCGCCATGAATGATGTTGGTTCAGATATATGTCGGGAAGGTGTTAATTATGTCATTGTAGTTTAAGTATAACTTAATGACATCATTATATATGTCACACGATCATTGCTGCCGTTGGCATTCAGCAGTCTCGTGCCGTACATACTGATATCAGCACTCCGGCCAGTGATTAGCTGTAGCCATCATGTGCCGATGTGACCGACTGACATAAAAAGTTATCCAATCCTAAATCCATACAGAAGAGAGAACCGACATCCACACTTTATAGCTCTAATATATCTGCAGTAATTCTTCTGTTCACTATGGAATTTTCATTTTTATGTCGTCTCATCTTCTTTCAATTCAGATTCCTACAAAAAAGAATCCTCTCCTAATAAATTCTATATGAAATCACTTTCCCGATTGACTCGTCAAGGATGAGTAAGGACAGAGGCAAGATGGCGGAGAGGATATTAAACCTCACCCTGGAGATAATCTTCCATCTTACCGGAGAGGTGAGAGGCTCTCATGTCATCACATGACCTCATTATCTATGGGAATAACCGGGGATATGACCGGAGAGGTGAGAGGCTCTGATGTCATCACATGACCTCATTATCTATGGGAATAACAGGGGATATGACCGGAGAGGTGAGAGTTTCTGATGTCATCACATGACCTCGTTATCTATGGGAATAACGGGGGATATGACCGGAGAGGAGAGAGGCTCTGATGTCATCACATGACCTCATTATCTTTGGGAATAACCGGGGATATGACCGGAGAGGTGATGGACTCTGATGACATCACATGACCTCATTATCTATGGGAATAACAGGGGATATGACCGGAGAGGTGAGAGGCTCTGATGTCATCACATGAACTCATTTTCTATGGGAATAACGGGATATGACCGGAGAGGTGAGAGGCTCTGATGTCATCACATGACCTCATTATCTATGGAAATATCAGGGGATATGACCGGAGAGGTGAGAGGCTCCGATGTCATCACATGACCTCATTATCTATGGGAATAACGGGATATGACCGGAGAGGTGAGAGGCTCTGATGTTATCACATGACCTCATTATCTATGGGAATAACGGGATATGACCGGAGAGGTGAGAGGCTCTGATGTCATCATATGATCTCATTATCTATGGGAATAACGGGATATGACCGGAGAGGTGAGAGGCTCTGATGTCATCACATGACCTCATGATCAATGGGAATAACGGGATATGACCGGAGAGGTGAGAGGCTCTGATGTCATCACATGACCTCATTATCTATGGAAATAACAGGGGATATGACCAGAGAGGTGAAAGGCTCTGATGTCATCACATGACCTCATTATCTATGGGAATAACGGGGATATGACCGGAGAGGTGAGAGGCTCTGATGTCATCACTACCGCATTATCTATGGGAATAACAGGGATATGACCAGAGAGGTGAAAGGCTCTGATGTCATCACATGACCTCATTATCTATGGGAATAACAGGGGATATGACTGGAGAGGTGATGGACTCTGGAGATGTCTGTAGTGATATTATTAATATCTCCACACTCAGGATTACACAGTAGTAAAGACCTCTAGTGATCGCTGTCAGGCCCCTGTGTCTGAAGGACAGGGAGGATCCCTGAGCTCAATCCCGGGGCCTCCATCTCACCCCCGGATACATGAGGACATCAATGAGCAGAAGATCCTAGAACTCGCCAACAAGATGATTGAGCTGCTGACTGGAGAGGTGACTCTGCTGGGAATGCTGGGACATTATACAGGACAGCACTGGAGGATTCTGGGTGATGACGGTATCATTGTGTGTGTCAGGTTCCTATAAGGTGTCAGGACGTCACCGTCTATTTCTCCATGGAGGAGTGGGAGTATCTAGAAGGACACAAGGAACGGTACCAGGAGGTGATGATGGAGGAGCACCGGCCCCGCACATCACCAGGTAATAGACAGGACTAAATACACACGGCCTATAATTCTCTGTATGTAATAATGATGTCCGTCCTGTCTGTGTCTCCTCAGTTCTCTCCAGTAAGAGGACAACCCCAGAGAGATGTCCCGCTCCTCCTCCTCCACTGGACCATCAGGTAGATGGAGATCTCCCTATGATGTGTAGACGGCTGTGACGTCCTTGTGCTCAGTCTTGTTTTCTCCATCAGTATTACAGTTGTGCTCAAAAGTTTACATATCCCTGCAGAATTTTTGCTTTCTTGGCCTTTTTTCAGAAAATATGAATGATAAAACCAAAACGTTTTCTCCACTCATGGCTAGTGGTTGGGTGAAGCCATTACTACTGTGTTTTCTCTTTAAATCATAATGACAACCCAAAACATCCAAGTGACCATGATCAAAAGTTCACATACCCTGGTGATTTTGGCCTGATAACATGCACAGAAGTTGACACAAATGGGTTTGAATGGCTACTAAAGGTAACATCCTCATCTGTGACCTGTTTACTTGTAATCAGTGTGTGTGTGTATAAAAGCTGATTGAGTTTCTGGTATCCAGACAGACGTTTGCATCTTTCATCCAGCCACTGACATTTCTGGATTGTGAGTCATGGGGAAAGCAAAAGAATTGTCAACGGATCTATGGGAAAAGGTAGTTGAACTGTATAAAAACAGGAAAGGGATACAAAATGATATCCAAGGAATTGATAATGCCAGTCAGCAGCGTTGAAACTGTGATTAACAAGTGGAAAATTAGGGGCTCTGTAAAAACAACAAAACCACGGTCAGGTAGACCAACAAAAATTTTGTCCACAACTGCCAGGAAAATTGTTTGGAATGCAAAGAAAAAGCCACAAAAAAACATCAGCTGAATTACTGTACTCTCTGAAAACTAGCGGTGTGGCTGTTTGAAGATGCACAATACTGAGGCACTTGAAGAAAAATAGGCTTCATGGTCAAGTCGCTAGAAGAAATCCATTACTGCGTAATTTCCACAAAGTATCTCGCCTACTATACGCAAAACAGCACAGAGACTAGCCTCAAAACTTCTGGAACAAGGTAATTTGGAGTGATGAGACCAAAATTAAACTTTTTGGCCACAACCATAAATGTTACATTTGGCGAGAGGTCAACAAGGCCTATGATGAAAGGAACACCATTCCTACTGTAAAGCAGGAGGTGGATCGCTGATGTTTTGGGGATCTGTGAGCTACAAAGGTACAGGAAACTTGGTCAAAGTTGAAGGAAATATGAATGCAGCACGTTATCAGCAAATACTGGAGACAAATTTGCAATCATCAGCTCAGAAGCTGCGCATGGGACCTTCTTGGACGTTCCAACATGACAACGATCCAAAACACAAGGCCAAGTCGACCTGTCATTGGCTACAGCGGAACAAAGTGAAGGTTCTGGAGTGGCCATCTCAGTCTCCTGACCTCAATATCATTGAGCCACTCTGGGGAGATCTCAAGCCCAGGAATTTACAGGAAGAGGAACTGGAGGCTTTTTGCCAGAAGAGAGGGCATCTGTGAAGAAACCAGATTGTATCTTAATTTCCCAGACAACCATATTTTTGTAAACCCACAAGAATTGACTTTTTATCTGTATATTGGCTTGTGGATTTAAGTGTTTATGTCTGGTGGGTCAAGAAGACAATCTTGCAAGCTGATATGCTTTGTGTGTTGTTCTCTAACCAGTTTGAGCTATGAGGATGAACTGAACACTGGGTAAATCTAAAAATAGATCACCTGCCTCGGGTATAAAAGAGACTTCTTTCCTTCTGGCTGGTGTCACTCTTGAGGTTCCGCTTAGGGTACTTCGGACCCGGCTGAAAGAACACAGGACTGCTCTCGGTTATCTCCCTACGCTTGTCGTACCTCCTCCCTGTGTGTGTACCACAAGTGGAATAACAACCCTGGGAGCTCTGACATATATCATCTTGGTAAGACAGCGTAAGGGTGAGACCTTGTAATGTGCACCATGTTAGGGGTAATTGCTGGGAATGTTCTGTTTGCTATAGGGTGTTGTGGTTCAATAAAGCATTGCCACACTGTTTTACCCTAACCCTGCGTTGTCTGTGTAGTATGGTGCCCACGGGGAGATAGAGCGGGCGTTCAGTGGTATGAGCCCTGGTACATGCAGTCTTTCTAAAGGCAGCCAGGCCAGCGGACAAGAGCAACCACTGACCCCGTTTCTCCACAATTGGTGGCAGCAGTGGGATACTACTTAGCCCAGTGGAACTGGGGGAGCTGCAGCGGACTGGTGTTCGTAGGCACCGTCCAGGGCTTCACAACCAGGGAGGCATGCAGACAGACCCAGCAGACCATTGATGAGGCATACACAGTAGGTTTCGGATGCCACCATGCCAACCCCACCAACTCGGCCTTGTGAAGAGGACCAGAGTGGATGTATAGTCGTAACAAGAAACGACAACTACAGGAGCTGTGCCAGCTCCGACGGATTGAATACCAGACCACGGACACTAGTCAGATTTGATTAAGGAATTAGTTCATTGGTTCATTAGGATGCCCAGAACATTGTGGAGGACAACGTAAACTCTGCTAAGATGGACCCAGAGGAATTGCCAGAGCCAAGACCCTGTGGTGATCTGGAATCTACCCAGTCAGCTGCAGCCCGAATCCACGAGTTGTTGGTTGCATTGGGACCTGGAGCTTCAAGTGGTGAAAGAGCTTGTGTTATGGAATCAGTTTTGGGAGTTCCAGTACCTCTACAGCCAGCATCAGACCCTAACCCCATGGTAGTCTCCCAACAAGGAGCGCAGCTCCCTACAGAGACGTGCCAGTGTTTAATGAGTCCAACACCGAAGTCAATGAACATCTGCAAGATTTTGAGACTTTAATGCTGATGCACCAGGTGCCCATAGCTGATTGGGTTAAATACCTGTGGACTAGTTTGACTGGTCGGGCACGGGATGCTGCCCTGTCACTTGGGCCTCAATACTGCCAGGATTATGGAACTATTAAGGACACCCTGCTGGCTCTTTTTACCATCACCCCGAGAGATATCGCACCAAGTTCTGGACATTGTCTCGCCAGAGGGTCTCCTATGTAGAATTTGGCTATCAACTCTGCAGACACTGCAACCGCTGGCTTGACGGTAGGGCTGCCCACTCTGTTTCTGCCTTTCGGGATGTGATTGTGCTTGAGCAACTTATGGAGAAGATGGCCCCAGAAATTCGAAGGTGGGTAGCCGACCGGAAGCCCGACACTCCTGAGCAAGCAGCCCGATTGGCTGACGAATTTACAGCCAACCGACCTCGCTGGGGACCCGATATGCCCACCGGTCCAAGAAGACCCTTCAGCCAAAGATTTGACTGACCACAAGGACCAAGTGTTACCAACAGTACCCGTGAGTTGCCCAACCCACGGCGCTACTATACATGCGGGCGCCTTGGACACATTCCCAAGGATTGTTCCCAGGGCCGGGGCCCCATGTCTGGATCCCGTCTGCCAGCTCACCCGGTCAACATCTGCCACCATGAGCCAGCAGGGTCGGAGGGATGCTATTCCCAGGATACACCAGCAACAGTGATATATCCTGTCCATACTACACAGGGAGTTGTCCAGCCTACACCAACCAAGAACCTCGTCCACAACTACCACAAAAGACTTCAAGCTGTCATTGATGTTAGATGGGGGAAATACACGATATTAAGAAATGGGGTATGTGAACTTTTGATCAGGGTCATTTGGATGTTTTAGGTTGTCATTATGATTTAAAAAGAGAAAACACAGTAGTTTGACAAGAAATGAGTGGAGAAAAAGTTTTGATGTTATCATTCGTGATATCGGAAAAAAGGCCTAGAAAGCAAAAATTCTGCTGGAGTATGTAAACTTTTGAGCACAACTGTATATGTTTTATACTTGTGTAATGAGAGCGGTGGAGACGGCAGGATCACAGCCGACCACAGACATCACATGTCCGGATCTTCTCACCATTATTCCCGGGGACTTCTCCCATCATCGGGGACTTTTACAATATTTGTTTTGCAGCGTTTTGTCGGATTGGATCGTAAAGATCTGGAACCAATAATAATGTCAGCTGAGAGAAAATGTGAGGGGCGATCAGCGGTGTAAAAGGAGACCCTAATGTGAGGGGTGATCAGCGGTGTAAAGAGGAGACCCCTAATGTGAGGGGCGATCAGCGGTGTAAAGAGGAGACCCCTAATGTGAGGGCGATCAGCGGTGTAAAGAGGAGACCCCTAATGTGAGGGGCGATCAGCGGTGTAAGAGGAGACCCCTAATGTGAGGGCGATCAGCGGTGTAAGAGGAGACCCCTAATGTGAGGGACGATCAGCGGTGTGAAGAGGAGACCCCTAATGTGAGGGGCGGTCAGCAGTGTAAAGAGGAGAACCCTACAGATCACTGCCCAGGTGAGGGTCTTACGATGAATATTCACTTTCAGCACAATGTGAATTGATAATGGTGTGATCCTGTTATATGTGAGGTCACAGGTCATCATTTATAATGTGGATGATTATCTACAGCTGGAGGTGATTTATACTTATGTGAGTGGCCGATTTCTTTTTCATCTGATGTCAGTTCTGATGAAGGAAAAGTATTTGTCCAATTTGGGCATCAGAAATCATCAGCTCCTATTAATCTGATGTTAGTGTGTGGTAACAGAATACATAACATGGAGATGTCCCCTCAAATAACTGTGACTGAGAGCCGGGCTCCTCCATAATGATGGGAGTGAAGATGGCTCTGATCTTAGTCTATACCCCAGTGGTTCTCAACCTTTCTAATGCCGTGACCCCGCAATACAGTTCCTCATGTTGCGGTGACCCCTAAACCAAAAAATAAGTACAGTCCTCCATACATATTATGGGCACCACATAGTCCTCCATACAGTATTATGGGCCAAATATAATGCTCCTTAAAGAATATTGGACCCCAAATAATGCTCCATACAAAATATGGAGCTCTCCTCTGCACTGTGCAGCGTTCTGCACTGTTACGGCTCAGGAAAGGGCACTGTGGAAAGACTCCCCATTATCATCATGATTACCTCCCCATCATCATCATCGCCTCCCATCATCATTTTCTCCCCATCATCATCATTGCCTCCCCATCATCATCATCATTGCCTGCCCATCATCATTGGCTCCCCATCATCATCATTGCCTGCCCATCATCATTGGCCTGCCTCATCATCATTGGCTCCCCATCATCATCATTGCCTGCCCATCATCATTGGCTCCCCATCATTATAATTGCCTGCCCATCATCATTGGCTCCCCATCATCATTGCCTGCCCATCATTATCATCATCATTGCCTGCTTATCATCATTGGCTCCCCATCATCATTGCCTGCCCATCATTAACATCATCATTGGCTCCCCATCATCATCATTGCCTCCCCAATATCATCATCATTGCCTGCCCATCATCATTGGCTCCCCATCATCATCATTGCCTGCTTATCATTGCCTCCCCATCATCAACATCATCATTGCCTGCCCAGCATCATCATCATTGGCTCCCCATCATCATCGAGGCCTCCCCCCACCACCATCACACATACAGCACCACACCCAGACAGCACCTTAGCACTCTCTCACATACACACACGCAGGCAGACACACACATACACTGATACACACAGACACATACACCTCACATCTCACCTGTCCGGCGCCCGCGCTTACTCTCTGCCACAGCCGGCCGCTGAATGATGACGTCATCCAGCGGCGCTGCTGTGACAGGAAGCGCGGGCGCCCTGCAGGCGCCCCCTGGAGCCCGGAGCTGCGGAGGCACGGGGAGAGGTAAGTATTGTGCCTCCTGGTCCCCCCTCTCCCCGCACAGTCGACTCACCGACCCGCCGCTCAGCTCCGGAGGGTACCAGGCCGCTGCACTGTGCCTCCGCACTTCTCCCACAGAGGAGAAGGAATTACTGCTGCTCCACTCCGCCCCCACACACGTGCCGCCTGGGGCGGACCGCCCCTCCACCCGCCCACGCTACGAGCGCTACACCCACGCTACGAGCGCTACGCCCACGCTACGCCACTGGGCTAAAGTCATCGGAAATATGTATTTTCCGATGGCTTTAAGCGACCCCTGTGTTTTGGTCATTCGACCCCCGCCGGGGTCGCGACCCACAGGTTGAGAACCGCTGCTATACCCCATAAGATGCTGCGTTTAATACCAACCATGGCCTTTTGGTGGTATAACAATGGCAACTGTAATCTCACTGGTATTGGTAGATACACCATAGGTGACGGTAAGACCAGCCATCAGAGCCATAGCACCAATAGAGTGGATCGAGGCAGATCACTCAGGAAGTACGATTTGGCCCTCACAAATCTGGTTCCCTTGTTGAATGATCGTCGAGAAAGTTCACCCTCGTAATAGGTCATTCTCTTGTTTGCTTATTTGTTAGGCAAGGCCTAGGAAATGCGTTGCAAAGCGTAAACATAAAGAGCGTGTACTTTGCGGAGAAGGATTATTTGACTCACGGCAGAAAAAACTTTGCTGTGGTTGTATTGAAAAATTGGTATGTGAAGCATCCTCTAACTTCGCTTTGGAGCTGAGATCAATTACTAAAGCAGAGAAAAAAAGGTTCTCTAAAATCCTTAGTACACCAGGAAGGCAAGAATCTCAGGAAGGGGAAAAGTTGACAATCTTATCATCTGATTCCGAAGAATCTGAGACGTCTGAGGGGGGAGGTAGAGGTGTGTCCTCAGATTCCAATTCATCCTCAGAAGGTGCAGGGAGTTGCCTGTGCTTCCTGGTGGAGGATACTGATTTGTTGGTCAAAGTGGTCAGGTCCTCCATGGGCATAATAGATGCAAAAGTTGGTGCAAGACGTAATGTTCGAGGGGCTGAAACAGAAAAAAAGATAAACCTTTTTGTTGAATGAGAAGATAAAGGCGCTCATTAAGAGAGACTGAAAAAGACTTTAGAGGAAATATCCCTTCAAGGAGGATGAGACGGTTCTAATGGAATAAAGCAACAAAAATAGATGTGCTCATGGCCAAGTTCTCTAAAAAAAAATCTGCCTTGTCCTTTGAGACCATGGGGATACATAAAAATCCTTTACAAAGGTAGGCAGATGGGTACTTAAAAAATTTCCTGGGAATCCTCAGCAGGAGCTCTAAAGCCGGCTATCTCTGCGAATTGTACAGCCAGGTTGGAGAATAATTGTCTGGCTATACCAATTGGTAGCCACCTAAGGGATAAATTGGCAAGAGAAAATATCCTGGCCACTATTCCATGAATACAGAGAACAACTGCATTCCTAGCAGATACATCTGCGGATTCGGTGAGATTGGTGGCTAGGTCAGCAGTTCTCTCCAACGCTGTCTGAAGAGTTCTGTGGCTTAAATATTGGCTGGGTGATATCCATTCAAAGTCCAAACTATGTTCCATCCCATATGAATGAAAGTGTTTGGTCCTGTGGTTGATGGCATCTTAGACAAGGCTGGAGACAGCAAGAAACAATTTCCTAATTGGCCAAAACCATCATACAGAATGTCCCCTTGAAGGAGAAGATAAAAGATTTTAGCAGAAATGGCAGCTCCACTTTGGGAGCAGGACACCCTTCTAATACCATAGTTGGACGATTTTCTGATAGTGGGCAAAATGATTGATCCCTATGGCTCCTATTTAGCAAATGTCAGAACCACCTTGACGAATTTATGCTGGCTTTTGAACCTGAAGAAGTCGAGGCTTGTTCTATTGGGAGTCCAGATCTGTTTAATCCTTCTCTAAGACTCCGTAAATAAAAGCTGTTTTCTTCCAAAGGAAAAGATAGAAAAAGTATCGGTCCAGGTTCACAGGTTCAAAAGGCAATAAACAATCCTAGCATGACTCTCTTGAAGGCCGTGTCATTGCAAAGGTTTCTTATATTTTGTATTCAACCAGTCCTATCTGTTCAGTTTCACATCAAAAGCGAGACAGCTTGACAAACGAAAGGTTCTTCAGAAGAAAGGCTCACTCTTTCCTCGGCTGCAGTCAAGTCTGTCCATTGTTGGTTAAGAATAGAAAATCTATAAAGGGAAAATCTGGTCACAACTGTCATAACCACAGATGCAAGCCCTAGAGGATGGGGTAGCTCATTCAGAAGACCATCTGGTCTTGGATGGTTGGACAAGGGAGGAAAGGTTAGGGTCCTGCAACCTCAGAGCTACTGATGAAAGAAATAAGTGGTGGAGAAGATGCTTTCATTGATAGAGTCGGCATGTGCGTATCCTATCGGAAACAGAGTAACATTAACATATATCAATCATCAGGTGAGGAACTTGATCCGATTCTCTAATGACGGTAATCAAGCAAATCTTTCACATTTGGAAGCCCATCTCTCTTCTTTAACAGCACTACTCATAAAAGGGAAGCAGTACAACAAGGCGACTTTTTAAGCTGCACTCGGTTGAAGCAAGGAGAATGGGGCCTGATTCCATCAGTTTTCCAGCAGCACCTAGTCTTGGGTGAAAGAAAAAGACATAATTATTTATCGGTAATAGGATTTTCCAGAACCCATTACAGCACCCTTATATCCCTCCCCCCCCATCACGGATAATGATTATGCACTAGTTAAATTTTTGGTGTGCAGTTCATGTACTGTAGAAGGTAACACATGGTAATGATGGTATTTACGGCTGTATATAACTGTTAATGGAGGTCCTCTTATGCTCTGAAACCCAACTGATGTGGGGGAGAGGTTCTTCCCTTTTACCCTGCAAGTTTCCTGTCCTTGATGGGCGGATTCCCTCTCTCATGGGGCTGTCATGAGTTCTGGTTCTGGAATGGGTTCTTTCCATGAAATGTGGAATTTTTGGGCAGAAGTTGTAAAACCTATAACCAACTAATGATATCTATATTAGTGATGAGCGAACGCGCTCGGGTATTGTGTAGTCTGATCATGCTTGGGTGTTATTATTGAGCATGCACGAGATCTTCGGATATGTTCAAGTCCCCGGGGCTTCATGATTCACGGCTGTTGGACAGTTGTAACACATATGGGGAATGCCTAACAAACAGGCCTAGCAAACAGGCAATCCCCGCATGTGTTGCAGCAAATCATGCAGCTACAGGGACTCAAACATATTATTCGAGCACTCCCGAGATACTGGGATAACTCCTGAGCATGTTCAGATAACATGATATCCGAGCACTTTCGCTCATCACTAATCTATATATATTTGGTATCAATGTAATCGTAAAGACCAGATGTTATCTGAATGCATTGGTTAAAAACTGGCAAAGGGATACACTTTCCAAATTTAAACTCTTCAACATTCCCTTTAAAGGAAGGCATGTCTTTGGCCCAGTGATTGATCTGATATTGTCAGGGACACCGCACTGCACTTGCTCACTGAGCCAGTGCGTGTGTCCTGAGTGAACAAACTATGCCCAAAGATACCTGTATAGCAGAGCCGCAGCAGAAAGACGTGTGTTTCTGAGGAACAGGACCTTCAGCATGTGACTGCCAAGGGGCGGAGCCGGCCACACGTCTCTCAGAGGCAGCAGTAGCAGATAGAGAATGCTTCAGGCCGGAGGACCTGCAGCATGTGACTGCTAGTGGGCATGGCCTAAGCTCCAGAGAGCTATGAGGTGAAGGAAAACTCTAGAAGGGTAACTACGGGACACAGTTACCAAGGGGCATATACAGAACGGATAATCAGGACGTAGCCAAGGGGTCATACACATAGAGGTTGACGAAGTACAAGAGGAGCAGGCAGAGCGGAGTCAGAACGTAGCCAAGGATCATACACGTAGAGGGCAGCAGAGTACACAAGGGACAGGCAAAACTCGAAACAGGGACACAGCCAAATCAGAACCAGACAGACAAAACGTAGCACAGGCACAAAGCACTGGCACAAGCACAACAGAGTCACACACACTCGGCCAAGGGTCAGAGTATAAGCGACAGAGGATGGCCCCACAATAAGGCTATAAAAAGCCTCCCAAATCCCAGAGTGAGGCCATCCCGGTTAACCCTAAAACCACCTAATCCCAGAAACTCAGCAGACCATGACAGATATTGGGTAAAAGCGGAGGATCAGAAAAAAAGGTTTCGTAGAGTGAATCAGTCAAACCAAAGAGAAGGTTTTGGCCCTCTGGAAATAGAAATCGTGAATACCAGGGTAAAGGTAAATCTGGTCACTAGAACTACCCCAAAGATGGTGCTAGAGGTTGGGGTTTTAATCTCAATCCCAATCTCTAGACTTTTGAAAAATCAGACTTAACTCTTTTCCACAAGAGTTTCTCAGGGTTTTTCTAGACACAAATAAACAATCCTCATTTCCTGCTAGAGAAAAAGATGTCCATTCACCAAAAGCTCTTGTCCTTCCAAAAGAAAACTCGTTCTATAAGAGAAACTACGTCCATCCTAGGCCTTATGTCATCCTGCATTCCTTCAGTGGCCTGCGCTCAGTTCTATTCTTGCCGCCACAAACACAGATCCTCTCAACCTCAATTTTTGCTTTCTTGGCCTTTTTTCAGAGAATATGAATGATAACACCAAAACTTTTTCTCCACTCATGGTTAGTGGTTGGGTGAAGCCATTTATTGTCAAACTACTGTGTTTTATCTTTCTAAATCATAATGACAACCCAAAACATCCAAATGGCCAGATCAAAAGTTCACATGCCCTGGTGATTTTGGCCTGATAACATGTGCAGAAGTTGACACAAATAGGTTTGAATGGCTACTAAAAGTAACATCCTGACCTGTGACTTGTTTGCTTGTAAACAGTGTGTACATAAAAGCTGAGTGAGTTTCTGGGATCCAGACAGACTCTTGCATCTTTCATCCAGCCACTGACATTTCTGGATTGTGAGTCATGAGGAAAGCAAAAGAATTGTCAACGGATTTACAGGAAAAGGTAGTTGAACTGTATAAAACAGTAAAGGGATACAAAGAGATATCGAAGGAATTTATAATGTCAGTCAGCAGCGTTCAGACTGTGATTAACAAATGGAAAATCAGGGGCTCTGTTAAAACAAAAACACGGTCAGGTAAACCAACAAAAACTTTGTCCATAACTGCCAGGAAAATTGTTCGGGATGCAAAGGAAAACCCACAAATAACATCAGCTGAAATACTGGACTCTCTGAAAACTAGCGGTGTGGCTGTTTCAAGATGCACAATAAGGAGGCACTTGAAGAAAAATGGGCTGCATAGTCAAGTCACCGGAAGAAAGCCTTTACTGCCCAAATGCCACAAAGTATCTCGTGTTGTGAACACGTTGGAGGCGATTTCGGAGCTGGGGCTCCCTCCGGTGGTTGCTGAGGGTAATGAACCAATTTCTGAATGGCTTTCAGCTGGGTCCGAATGGTCTGATATAAGTGACCTGAACTCCCATCAGCCTTGCCGGTAATCAATTGTTCTTCCAGGTCTTGCTTGGAGCTCAGCTTGCATTCCTGCTCTCATTCAGATAAGTGACTTGTTGTTTTTTTTCCTCTGGTTTGATTTTCCTTGCTGGTTTGCTGCCTTGCAGTGGACTTCAGCACTTTTGCTCTATTCCTGTGTCACTTTTTATTTGCTGAATTGCTGTGTGTTACACCAGAGATCTGATTTAGGTGGTAGAGATCGTGTGATCTCAGGTTTTTTTGTTAATCAGAAGTGTTGGTATTTTTGTCAGGGGTTTTTGGGTTGCAGTCAGAATTCTTTCCTATACTTTTCTATCTAGGCAGTATTGGGCCCCAGCGTTTGCTCATTCTATTTTCTGTCTGTGTTCGTATTTTCTTCTTGTCTAATCGCCATTACATGTTTGGGGGCTTCCTATTTCTTTGGGGGTTCTGCTACGGGGCAGTTAGCTTTCATCTTTCTGTCTTTAGGTGTAGCTACCTCTCCGGCTGTGACGAGGCGTCTAGGATCACCGTAGGTACGCTCCACGGCTACTTCTAGGGTTGCGGTTAGTTTAGGGTTCTGCAATCCAGTAGTTTCCAGCCTCTCTGGTGTATTTCTACTTCGGCTATTTTTGCTATTTCTCCTCAGCTACCGAAACATAACAATCTTGCCTACAATACGCAAAACAGCACAGAGACTAGCCTCAAAACTTCTGGAACAAGGTAATTTGAAGTGATGAGACCAAAATTAAACTTTTTGGCCACATCCATAAACGTTACACTTGGAGAGAGGTCAACAAGGCCTATGATGAAAGGAACACCATTCCTACTGTAAAGCACGAAGGTGGATCACTGATGTTTTGGGGATGTGTGAGCTACAAAGGCACAGGAAACTTGGTTAAAGTTGAAGGAAAGATGAATGCAGCATGTTATCAGCAAATACTGAAGGCAAATTTGCAATCATCAGCCCGGAAGCTGCGCATGGGACCTACTTGGATGTTCCAACATGACAACGATCTAAAACACAAGGCCAAGTCGACCTGTCAATGACTACACAGAACAAAGTGAAGGTTCTGGAGTGGCCATCTCAGTCTCCTGACCTCAATATCATTGAGCCACTCTGGGGAGATCTCAAGCGTGCAGTTCATGCTAGATAGCCCATGAATTTACAGGAACTGGAGGCTTTTTGCCAAGAAGACTGTGCAGCTTTATCATCTGAGAAAATAAAGAACCTCATCCACAACTACCACAAAAGACTTCAAGCTGTCATTGATGTTAGAGGGGGCAATACACTGTATTAAGAAATGGGGTATGTAAACTTTTGATCAGGGTTATTTGGATGTTTTGGGTTGTCATTATGATATAAAAAGAGAAAACACAGTAGTTTGACTATAAATGTCTTCACCCAACCACTAACCATGAGTGGAGAAAAAGTTTTGGTATTATTATTCATATTTTCTAAAAAAAAAAAAAGACCAAGAAACCAAAAATTCTGGTGGGATATGTAAACTTTTGATCACAACTGTATTTCTAAACAAAAAATAATCTTCCTTATCCTGTAAAAAAAATCAATGAACTGGTGGCTATCTATGAAAAACCTAGAGAGAGGAGTTCATCTGAATCCAGGACCAGTAACACTGACAGCACTAAGAGCTCAATCCTCAACTACAAAGAGCTAAGATCTTTGTTGGAAGCCCTCGGATATCTAAAAGTGTACTTCAGCAACTCTACAACAGTATCCTTCCTAAAATATCGAGGGGACATTCGGCACAAAATGCTCCAGAAGCTTTCCAGCAAAATCGTTCAAAACTTTCAATATCTTCTGTCATTGTTGACGTTCACTTGAAAGGGAAAGAGAACTTGATAATAGAATTTTTCAGTCGCTTCATGCTGGCGAATGGTCAGTGAATAAACAACTATTTTTCCAACAGGTGTCTAAATGAGGTCTTCCAGAAATGGACTGGTTTGCTTACGAAAAAAAAGGATTTCCCCAATCTTGGGGACAACCGAGTGGCAGTGGATGCTTTAGCGCAAAATTGGACAGTCCACCTCGCTTATGCTTTCCCTCCAATTTAATTTTTATTGAAAGTCCTTCAGAAGATGTGGCTATTCAATGCTGGATACATCGTTTGTTTTTTTAAACAGTTTCAAGACTTAGACCATGGTTTAGGAACTAGTCACCACCTGGTTCTTACCCCGGTTTTTATAGGGTTAACTAAACTGCTTCTTGAAACTTCCCATCAGGTTTACAAAACTGAACATGAGGTTCTTAGATTAACATTCTTCTCACCTCCCAGTGAGTCCATGACCTTAAGCCCCGTCACACACAGCGATCTCGCTGCGTGTGACAGGCGGAGACCAGCGATCCTGGTAACAAGGTACACACGGGTTTCCAGGCACGTGGCTGTGCCTGGAACCCGCTGTGTACCTTGGTACAGGCCTGATGCAGGGAGCTGTAACCAAGGTACACAGGGGTTTCCAGGCACCGAGCAGCGCCTGGAAACCCGACATGTACCTTGGTACCAGCTCCTGATCAGGGTGCTGGTATCCAACGTACATGCGGGTAACAAGCGACGTTCCGCAGTGTCACTGTGCTGATCGTTGCCCGAGTGCCTGTTTGGCAGCTAGCAGCGATAATGTAGCGATACACAGCGATCCTGATCGTTGTCGGATCGCTGGTGTATCGCTATGTGAGACCGGCTTTAGAGGTGTAGCCAGTGTGCCAATCAGCACCATAGTGGCAGTCACCAGGCAGGGCGGGCGGCTGGTGCCCACAGTTACAATGCGGCAAAGCTGAGCTCCATGACTCCATGCTAATCACACACAGCGCTCAGCAATAATGGCCACCACACTGCTTCAACAAGTGAATGGAGCTAAATAAAAATAATCTTCCACATTCTCACTCTCAGCTGAGAACAGAAGTAGGCTGATCCTCTCTCGCAGTTTCCTGCTAACAAAAATGCCTTGCAAATGGGAGATGTGGTTCAAATAAAACAAAAACTTCCATCTTTTCTAGCTTGATTTCACTGCTATCAAGACATGTCTTACCAACTTTTGTCACTTCCAAACTAATAAAGACAAGGATTCTACACTCTTGATGTCAGAGATATATCTTGATTCTATTCTATTTCAAAATTTTGGAGAAAGCTAACAATTTTCTTCTCATTCAAAGTTCAAGTAAGGACAAAAAGCGCTGCCTCTCTACTGCTAGATAGCTTAATTGCTATTCGGAATTTCACAATTATAGGCGAATCTCTTTGAAGCCTAAAGTGCAGTACACGAGCAGTTTCAGGATCCTGGTTGAGAGGTCTTCAGCATCGATAGAGCAGATTTACAGAGTCCTCTACCTGGTTTTCTCTCACACCTTCCTGAAGCACTATAAATTAGATATTCATGCTTGTCAGGAATTACTGACCAGTGAAGGAATTAGGGATTAGGGATAAACTCTGAGCACTGATTAGGAAAGAATAGGCAGTCATCAGTCAAAGGGCCGAAGTCCTGAAAAATAGAAGTCAGACCTGTACATTCTGTGGCGAATTAATAGGCAATTTATATATTTGAGGATTAATTTTTATTGTTAGACATATCCAGTGCTGTCGGTCAGTTAAAAAATGTAATAAACCTGAATATTTCAGAAAGTAAAAATGCGTTTTGTCTTTCTTAGCAGAATATCTCTGCGTGCAAAATTATAGGGCAACTAAATGAAAAACTAAAGAGGGGGCCTCTTAGTCATTCAATTACTTTTGCCATATTGGAATGTCATAAAATGTCAGTACAATTGTTGAGGTTATATTGCTAAAGAATAATATAATCACTTTTATTCTTTGCAGATGACTGTATCGGAAGGTCAAAGGGACATCCAAAATGTTCACATTTTAATGCATATGATTGTAATATCATTCAGAACGTATGCGAGGAGAAGGCCAATATTGAAGATATACCCTCCACCCCTCATATCCAAAATGTATCATCTGATCCTTTTAAACAGATCCTATCTCCTGATTCAGCAAGACTTTAAAACAAAAGCTTTCGGATTGGATGTTGAATGTCAAAAAGTTCCCATAGGGAAAAAGCCATATTCATGCTCAGAATGTGGCAAATGTTTTCCCACAAAATCAGGTTTGCTTAGACATCATATAATTCACACAGGGGAGAAGCCATATTTATGTCAGGAATGTGGGAAATGTTTTACCCAAAAACCATCTCTTATTAAACATCAAAGAATTCACACTGGGGAGAAGCCGTATTCATGTCAGGAATGTGGGAAATGTTTTACCCAAAAAACATATCTTACTAAACATCAAATATTTCACACAGGGGAGAAGCCGTTTTCATGTCAGCAATGTGGAAAATGCTTTAGCCATAAATCATATCTTGTTAGCCATGAGAGAATTCATGAAGGAAAGCCATTTTCATGTTCAGAATGTGGGAAATGTTTTACCGTGAAACCAAATCTGATTAGACATCATAAAAAACACACAGGGGAGAAGCCATTCATTTGCTCAGAATGTGGGATCAGTTTTAACCAGAAGCAAAGTCTTACTGGACATCAAAGACTTCATACAGGAGAGAAACCGTATTCATGTTCAGATTGTGGAAAAGGTTTTACTGTAAAATCAGTTTTGATTAGACATCAAAGAAGCCACAAAGTGGAAAAGCCATATTCATGCTCAGAATGTGGGAAAGGTTTTGAACAGAAACATTGTCTTATTGGACATCAAAGACTTCACACAGGGGAGAAGCCATTTTCATGTTCAGAATGTGGAAAATGTTTTACCGTGAAACCAAATCTGATTAGACATCAAAAAAGCCACACAGGGGAGAAGCCATTTTCATGTTCAGAATGTGGGAAGTGTTTTACCATTAAATCAGAACTGATTAAACATCATAGAAGGCACACAGGGGAAAAACCATTTTTATGTTCAGAATGTGGAAAATATTTTACCATGAAAAAAAATCTTGTGAAACATCAGAAATTTCACACGGGGGAGAAGCCATTCTCGTGTTCAGAATGTGGAAAATGTTTTACCATTAAACCAAATCTGATTAGACATCAACAAATTCACACAGGGGAAAAGCCATTTTCATGTTCACAATGTGGAAAATGTTTTAACCAGAAACATCTTCTTATAACACATCAAATAATTCACGCAGGGGAGAAGCCATTTTCATGTTCAGAATGTGGGAAATGTTATGTCGTAAAATCACAGCTTGTTAAACATCAGAAAACTCACACAGGGGAGAAGCCATATTCATGTTCAGAATGTGAGAAATGTTTTACTGTGAAATCAGATCTTGTTAATCATCAGAGAACTCACACAGGGGAGAGGCCATTTTTATGTTCACAATGTGGAAAATGTTTTACTCAGAAACATATTCTTATTAGACATCAAAAAATTCACACAGGGGAGAAGCCATATTCATGTTCACAGTGTGGAAAATGTTTTAATCAGAAAAATGTTCTTATTAGGCATCAACAAATTCACACAGGAGAGAAGCCATATTCATGTTCAGAATGTGAGAAATGTTTTATTGTAAAATCAGAACTGGTTAATCATCAGAGAATTCACACAGGGGAGAAGCCATTTTCATGTTCACAATGTGGAAAATGGTTTAATCAGAAAAATGTTCTTATTAGACATCAAAGAATTCACACTAGAGAGAAGCCATTTTCATGCTCAACATGCGGACAATGCTTTATCCATAAGTCAGATCTCGTTAGTCATGAACAAATTCACACAGAGGGAAGCCAGCTTCATGTTTAGAATGTGGAAAATCAAGTCTTATTGAACATCAAAGAACTCACACAGGGTTAAAGCCATTTTTATGTTTTACTCGATAGACCATACAGAGTATATAGACAAGACAGCATGGGATCGCAGCTGATTCTTTCTGTGAAGTAGAACATTTCCCTCCCTGTTTAAAAACAGCATCTGTGATCCCATGCTGTCCTGTCTGTATACTCTATTGTTTCCTCCACTGCCCAGGAGCTGTGGTTTGTTCAGACCATATTCTTACACTGTCAGACACGACCATTACACAGTACACAGCAGGGGTACATTTATAAGATTATCACAGCACAGGAAGATTTTATTTAACACATTCAATTGTGGAATTTTTTTCATTCCAAGATCTTATTGATTAAAATGAACTTTGCTCGTGGGAAAACCACCTTTAAGGTTTATCGTTCATGATAAATGTATAATGTAATAAATAATAATTTCTCGCACATTGATTATGCAATGGAGATGGAGGTCGTTACTATAAGAAAACCTATAAACAATGAATGAATCAGCAATTATTTGTACACAACAATCGTTGGCTGTAAATTTTTGACAAACATTGGGTCACTTATGGTGATCATATAGTGAATTACTGTTACAGTTATCCATTCATCTCAGTGGCTTCATGGCATAGAAAGGAAGATGAGCATCACAGGACTCACACAGTGGAGTAGCTATATGAGAAGCCACACAGGGAGAAGCCATATTCATGTTCAGAATTAAGGAATTTCTAATAGTTAACCACGTCCCATCACGGCAATTCTCTTTAACGTCCTTATAGACATGCCACTTTCCATTAGGACTTGAAAGGACAGTGATTATTCACCCAGGGATCCTGATCCTTGGGCTATTACTGCTTTTCAGCTTTCATTTCCTCCTGCTAGCAGAGATGTAGCAGAGGTAGGTGAGTGCTGTAAGTGTTTGCTTAATTAACTCTTTACTTGATGCAATTAAAGTGACCACAGCAAGTATTAAATGAAACAGAAGATAACTCGCTCTTATCTTTCCATTGGCTTTCTGCAGAGCTAACACAGAGAGCCAATGATTACTAGGGCTATTGGAGATCTAAAGATGACCTCCGGGTCAGCCATACATCAAAGCCTAGGATACCATGTCTAAGGCAGCCTATCAGTAGTATGGTCTCCTGCACACGACCAATTTTCTCGGACAAGTGCGATCCGTAGTTTTCAAGAATAGCACTTGTTCTCATCAAATGCTATGTGACTGTGCATTTGTCCGTTTTTCTCCTAGAACTTACTGGTCGACGGGAAAAATCAGAGACATGTCTGACATTGAACTGATTGTCAGATCAAAATCAAGGCTATAGGTCAATAAGAAATAGAACTCAGATGACATCCTTGTGCAGGCTGATTTTCACTGACTGATAGAATGGAGTCAGTGAAAAACCGACTGATCAGAGTCTGAAGAGAATAATCGGACCGTTTTCTTGGATGTGGAGAAAACTGTCGTGTGAACCTGCCCTTAGACCTCCTTCACATGTCTATGTTTCATGTACATGAGGCATCTGTTTTTTTCTCATGCCATATGTACCCATTATAATCTATGGTGCTGCACACATAGAGACATGTCAGTTTTTTACAGCATGGATGACAAAATGGGGTTGTCTAAGTTTGAGATGAAAGTGCAGTCATTCTACGATACGATACGATACGATACGATACACTTTATTGATCCCGGGGGGAAATTACAGTATTACAGCAGCAATACAAACAGCAGTACATAAAATATTACATAAAATAGGACACAAAATACATAAAATAGGACACAAATCTTGCACAGGTGTACCAACATTACATAATAAATAAAAGTGTGTAGTTCAGGTATATATAAGATAATGTTAATTGACATTAGTACACCAGCCATCAGTCATTATTTTCTACTACCCTTAGGAAATTATTATACATCCCCATAGCAGTAGGTACAAACGATTTCCTGAATTTCTCCTTCTTGCACCTTAGTAGGATTAGACGGCTGCTGAATGTGCTCTTCTGATTCAAGAACAGCTCGTATAGTGGGTGTGTGTTATTGTTCATTATTGCCCTACACTTCTTCTGAATTCTATCCTCCAATACCTCCTCAAAAGAGTCAAGATGGAGGCCAACAGCTGCGCTTGCCTTCTTGATAAGTTTGTTGAGTTTATTAGCGTCAGCTACTCGCACACTACTGCCCCAGCAAATGATAGCAAAAAAGATGGCGCTTGCTACAACGGACTGGTAGAACATCTCCAGCATTTTACTGCACACATTGAACGACCTGAGCTTCCGCAGAAAGTACAGTCTGCTCATTCCCTTCTTGTAAACCTTTTCTGTATGACACCTCCAATCGAGTTTACTGTCAAGGTGAACCCCCAAATATTTGTAGCTCTCAACAATGTCAACCTCCTGGCCAGCAATCGTGATTGGTATGTAATCCTCCTTTTTCCTTCTATAATTCACCACCATCTCCTTGGTTTTCTTTACATTTAGTTCTAGACAGTTAGTCTGACACCAATCCACAAAGTCAGAAACCACCCTTCTATATTCCTCCTCCCCCCGGCCCCCCACAATGCCCCCTACAATCACGGAGTCATCTGAGAATTTTTGGAGGTGACAAAAATCTGATTTATACTGAAAGTCAGCTGTATACAATGAGAAGAGGAAGGGTGACAGCACTGTACCCTGAGGGGCTCCAACACTGCTCCGTACACTGCCAGATACCACCTCCCCCATCCTTACAAACTGCGGCCTGTCTGTCAGGTAGTCACTTATCCAGTTCACCATCCCCTCATCTACCGCCATAGCAGTCAACTTATTATGTAGTAAGAGCGGCTGTAGGGTATTGAAAGCACTAGAGAAGTCAAAGAACATAGCGCGCACTGCAGTTCCATCATTGTCCAAGAACGAATGCATTGTATGTAGCAGAGACGCTACAGCATCATCCACCCCCAATCTCTGCTGGTACGCAAACTGCAGGGGGTCAGTGTAGGCCCTCACCCTCGGGCACAAGTAGGCGAGTATTATTCTCTCCAAGGACAGCATGCGATGTTAAGGCCACTGGACGATAGTCTTGTAGGGAAGTTGGAAAAGTAGTCTTAGGAACCGGCACCAGGCAGGTGGTCTTCCACAGTTCTGGTACCCCCTGTGATAGAAGGCTCCAGTTAAACAGGTGCTGGAAGACAGTACACAGTTGGTTGGCACATGCTCTGAGGACACGTGGGCTGAGGCCATCAGGCCCAGGTGCTTTGCCAATAACAAGACTGCTAAACTGTCTTCTCACGTCGCTTTGGGAGACAGTTAAGGCAGGCAGCTTATCCCCCAATGTCAATGCTGCAGATCTTTTCCCAGATCCATCCCCCATTTCTGATGACGCTGTGCTTGTGCTGGTGAATCTGTTGAAAAACTCATTCATTTCATTAGCCC
Source organism: Oophaga sylvatica (assembly GCA_033576555.1). Lineage (NCBI taxonomy): Eukaryota > Metazoa > Chordata > Amphibia > Anura > Dendrobatidae > Oophaga > Oophaga sylvatica. The sequence goes on from JARQOD010002037.1 coordinate 70,781, forward strand.
AGGGCAGATCCACTTCCCCATGCTCCGACTTTGCCTTAAACCCAGTTAGCTGTTTCATGCCCGACCACACCTCCATGGAATTGTTGTGTGACAGTTTATTTTCTAATTTAATTCGGAACGCCTCACGGGCATTCTTAATTTTCCCCTTTAATTCCCTTTGAATCAATTTCAGTTTCTTAGTATCCTTCATTTTAAATGCCAGTTTTTTCTTGTTTAGTAAGTGTTTCAATTCTTTTGTAATCCAAGGCTTGTTATTTGCATAACATCGAATCTTTTTAGCTGGTACAACAGTGTCAGTACAAAAATTTATATAATCCGTTACTCACCCGACAATATCATTTACATTATCATGCTCTCCCCTGTCGCAAATCACCTCCCAGTCTGTGAGGTCAAAACAGTCTCGTAGAGCCTCTTCTGCCTCTGAATTCCACTTCCTAATTAATTTTATTGTGGCTGGCTGTTTACTGACAACAGTTTGGTATGATGGAGACAATAGTATGAGGTTGTGGTCTGATTTCCCCACAATCATTCTATATGATTACAGCATTTCATTGTACACTTGGACAATCCCTTTAATGCTTCTAACATAAATTCAAATGTAACTGTAGCGCCGGGATCCCTGCAAGCTTCCACTTTCCCCCGGCAGTAACACCAACTCATCCCCTCGGCTCTGGTCCGGTTCTCACTCCTCATCTGCCTGGGGTTCGGCATGCAGATCTCTGGGTACTGTGCTTAGAGCGCGCTCCCTCCTTCTTAAACGGTCCACACATGGCTGGGAGACACTTATTATTTAAGGCACCTCCACCTGTATGGAGGTGCCTGTGCAATGTTGTTAGTTCACCAACACGCTTGCTAGTTCTCAGGTCCCTGTACATTAGTTCCACTAGTGTCTGTCCATCCCTAACCTCCGTGCCAGTATCTGCCTTGTCAGTCTGTATATCAGCTGAACCCACCTGCACCTGTTGTGCTAGTCTGCACCTGCCGTGACAGTCTGTATATCAGCCGAACCCACCTGCCATGCCAGTCTGTTTATCAGCCGGAGCAGTCCGCACCTATTAGTGCCTATATTTATTTGAGGTACCCATGTTCCTGCCGTGCTTGCCTGTATCAGCTGTACTCACCTACTGAGCCATTCCAGATACAATTTCATTGGGAGTCAGCTGCCGTGTGTTCAAGGTCTGTCCAGGAGTAGCACCAGGACCTGGTGTCCATCGGGAGCCAAGACTAATCCCACCATCAGGGGCTCAAGTGAAAATTCAGGTGTTCACCTAGTCACTCCACTCTAGGCTCTCCTAGAACCACAGAACAGTGGTTACACCACTCCTGTTGCAGTAAACTGTTGTGAATGGGTTTGAGATGAGTTCTGAGCAGAGGCTCCCTCTGGTGGTTACAAGCGGTGCTAGTGAAGATTGTGAGGACTGGGAATCAGGTGTTACTGACTGGTCTTATATAAGGGAGTCATTTTCCCATCAGGGTTGCCGGTGATCAATTGTTCTGGTCTGAATCCTTCATTCCAGTTTCCCTTGTAGCCTGCTGTGTCGTGTCTGCATCTCCTGCTTACAGATAAGACTTTTGCTTCTTTTGTGTTTGTGCTATATTTTTGCATTTTGTACTGCACTTCTTTGGGGCCTTCTGGGTCCCCTCCGGGGGCTTCTGCCCTCTGTTTAGTTCAGCCACTGAGTTTTGTTCTTTTGCTTTTTCCAGTTTTTTCAGTGGCTGCTGTTTTGATTTTGTTACACCAGAGAACTAATTTAGGTGGTAGAGGTCGTGTGATCTCAGGTTATTTTTAAATTAGTAGAGTTGGTGCTTTTCAGGGTTTTCTGGGATTGCAGTAAGTGCCCTTCCTATCCTTTTCTATTTAGATAGTTTGGGCCCCAGCGTTTGCTCATACTATTTTCTTTCTGTGTCAGTATTTCCTCTTGTCTAACCGCCATTACATGTTTGGGGGCTTTCTATTATCTTTGGGGTTCTGCTCCGGGGCAGATAGCTTTCCTGTTTCTGTCTTTAGGTGTAGTTAGTTTCTCAGGCTGTGACGAGGCGTCTAGGACCAACGTAGGAACGCTCCACGGCTGCCTCTAGTTGTGGTGGTTAGTCAGGGTACTGCAATCTCATAGATTCCAACTGCTCTGGTGTATTGCCTTTTTGCCTGCTCTCCTCAGCTACCGAAACATAACAGTATCACCGGCCTAAAAAATTTAAAATTGTATGGTACTCACAGAAGGGAAAAATATTGTGAAAGAAAAAAGGTTGTCAGAGTTGTCAGAGATATTTTTCTGTTTGTTGCATTTTTTTTTTTTCCCCCTCTGTATCTCTGGGTGCTGGGGAGGATCTTTTCTCCCAATGGAGTTTGCACGGTTGTCTGGCCGTGTGTATCAGCTTGCCACTGAGGTTCAGAGTATTGCTGCATATCTTGCTAGGTTGCCTGTTGTGGAACCTAGGATTCCCATGCCAGATTTGTTTTTGGGGGATCGAGCTAAGTTTCAGAATTTCAAAAAAATTGTAAATTTTTTTTTGCCTTAAAATCTAAGTCCTCAGGAAACGCAGCGCAGCAGGTTCAAATTATCATCTCTCTCCTGCGCGGCGATCCTCAGGATTGGGCTTTTTCCCTGATACCTGGGGATCCTGTTTTGAGTGATGTTGATGCGTTTTTTCAGGCTTTGGGGTTATTGTACGATGAGCCTAATGTCACTGATCAAACTGAAAAAACCTTGTTGGCATTAAATCAGGGGCTTGATGACGCTGAGTTATACTGTCAGAGATTCCGTAGGTGGGCAGTCCTGACCAAATGGAATGACGACGCTTTGGCGGCCCTTTTCCGGAAGGGTCTGTCAGATAATGTAAAGGATGTTATGGTGGGATTCCCTGTCCCCTCTGGTCTCAATGATTCTATGTCATTAGCGATTCAAATTGACAGACGTTTACGTGAGCGGAGAAGTATGCGTGGAATGGTGTTGCCTTGTGAACCAGCTTCTGAACCCATGCAGTGTGATAGAGTGGTGTCTGGGGCACAGCGTCATGAGTTTCGAAAGCGCAATGGGTTATGTTTCTACTGTGGTGATGCCTCTCATGCTATTTCAGTCTGCCCTAAGCGGGGAAGACGTTTTGCACGCTCAGTTGTCTTGGGTAGTGTTCAGACTAAGTTTTTATTAACTGTCACTCTGATATGCTCTCTGTCCTCATTTTCTGCTCAGGCTTTCGTTGATTCTGGAGCAGCTATTAACCTGATGAATTATGATTTTGCTAAACGTTGTGGGTTTCCCTTGATACCCCTACAGAAGTCTATTCCCCTACTGGGGATCGATTCTACCCCTTTGGCTGAGAATAAACCCAGTTTTCTACTCAGGTGATAATGAGGGTTGAACCTGATCACCAAGAGTGCTGCAAATTTTTGGTTCTATATAATCTGCATGACATTATCGTGCTGGGTTTCCCTTGGTTACAGTCTCATAATCCTGTTTTGGATTGGAAATCTGTGTCTGTAACCAGTTGGGGCTGCCAATGTGTTAATACCAACACTCCTGTTTTTTCTGCCTCCCCCCAGGCTCAGGATGTTCCTGACTTTTTGTTTGATTTTTCTGATGTGTTTAGCGAAAGTAAATCTGCATCCTTGCCTCCCCATAGGAGCTATGACTGCGCTATTGAATTAATAATGAAAAAAGGCTTAAGCACTCAACTTAAAAGGTTTATTAGTAGCATCTCCAAACGTTTCGGTCAGAAAAGACCTTCATCAGTGACTACTTATTTTTATATAGAAGATTGTCTCCTAAAAAGGGGAGAGGTGCGTGCCCCAAGGAAAGTGTGCTGCTTAAAGACAAACGTAGCTTATAAGAATGCTCAGTAGAAATATCCAGTGACTAAGCTTGCGGTATCCACCGCTATGTAGACTGGAGCTCTGCCAGGACGCTGTCTGAGCCTGCTGATTTGATTTCCATGAGTATGTGGGGCGGAAGTTCTTATAAGCTACGTTTGTCTTTAAGCAGCACACTTTCCTTGGGGCACGCACCTCTCCCTTTTTAGGAGACAATCTTCTATATAAAATAAGTAGTCACTGATGAAGGTCTTTTCTGACCGAAACGTTTGGAGATACTACTAATAAACCTTTTAAGTTGAGTGCTTAAGCCTTTTTTCATTATTAGTACCCGGTGTGGGAACCTAGACTTTAAAGCACCAGTTTCATTCAGGTTGTGCTCACGGTTTTCTTTCTGCGCTATTGAATTAGTGACGGGTAGTAAATTCCCTAAAGGTCGCCTTTTTAACTTGTCTGTACCTGAACATGACGCTATGCGGTCTTATATCAAGGAATCATTGGAGAAGGGTCATATCAGACCATCCTCTTCACCCTTAGGTGCCGGTTTTTTCTTTGTGGCCAAAAAAGATGGTTCATTAAGGCCGTGTATTGATTATCGTCTCTTGAACAATATTACTGTGAAATATCAATACCCGTTACCCTTGATTTCTGACCTGTTTTCCAGGGTGAAAAACGCTACTTGGTTTACCAAGCTTGACCTCAGGGGGGCGTATAACCTTATTCGCATTAAGCACGGGGATGAATGGAAGACGGCATTCAATACCCCTGAAGGGCATTTTGAGTACCTAGTGATGCCCTTTGGGCTCACTAATGCCCTTCCGTCTTCCAGTCCTTCATGAATGACATTTTCAGGGATTTTGTGGATAAATTTCTGATTGTTTATTTGGATGATATCTTGATTTTTTCTAATGACTGGGACTCTCATGTGAAACATGTTTGAACTGTATTCCAGATTTTGAGAGAGAATGCTCTGTATGTGAAGGGATCAAAGTGTCTTTTTGGCGTACAGAGGATCTCATTTCTGGGATTCATTTTGTCCCCATCTGTTATTGAAATGGACCCGGTCAAGGTTCAGGCCATCTGTGATTGGGTCCAACCTACTTCATTAAAGTCTCTTCAGAGATTTTTGGGTTTTGCCAATTTTTATCGTAAATTTATTGGTAATTTCTCGGTTATTGTTAAACCATTAACTGATTTGACCAGAAAGGGTTCTGATGTGGTGAATTGGCCTCCTGAGGCAGTCTCTGCATTTCAGGAACTTAAGCAGAGATTCACTTCTGCTCCTGTTCTACGGCAGCCTGATGTTTCTCTGCCATTTCAGGTGGAGGTTGATGCCTCTGAAATTGGGGCAGGTGCCGTTTTGTCCCAAAAAGATCCAGAGACCTCTAAAAGTAACCCTTGTGCCTTTTTCTCTCGAAAATTTTCTCCTACTGAACGTAATTATGACGTGGGTAATCGGGAGTTGTTGGCCATGAAGTGGGCTTTTGAAGAGTGGAGACATTGGCTGGAGGGAGCCAAACATCAGGTGCTGGTCCTTACGGACCATAAGAATCTGGTCTATCTGGAATCTGCCAAGCGACTCAATCCTAGACAGGCCAGGTGGGCCTTGTTTTTCACACGTTTTAATTTTGTGGTTTCCTTTCTTCCTGGCACTAAGAATGTTAAGGCGGATGCCCTCTCGAGGAGTTTCCTTGCGGACTCTCCTGAGTTATCTGATCCTTCTGTTATTTTGAAAGAGGGTGTAGTTCTTTCCGCCATCTCGCCCAATTTGAGACTTGCTCTGGAGGGGTGTCAGGAGGATAGGCCCGAGCGCTGCCCTGTTGGAAAATTGTTTGTCCCGGACCAATGGAAAAAGAGTGTGATGTCTGAGATTCATTGTTCCGCATTGGCTGGGCATCCCGGAATTTTTGGTACCAGAGACTTGGTTAGTCGGTCCTTTTGGTGGCCTACCTTGTCTCGTGATGTCAGGGAATTTGTGCAGTCCTGCGGGACTTGCTCTCGCTCCAAGCCTTGCTCTCGCTCTAGTGGTTTGTTGATGCCATTGCCTGTGCCCAAGAGACCATGGACCCATATCTCTATGGATTTCATTTCCGATCTTCCTGTTTCTCAGAGAATGACCACCATCTGGGTAATTTGTGATAGGTTTTCCAAAATGATACATCTTGTGCCATTACCTAAGTTGCCTTCCTCCTCTGAATTGGTGCCGTTGTTCCTTCAGCACGTGGTTCGTTTACACGGCATTCCTGAGAACATTGTGTCTGACAGAGGAGTCCAGTTTGTTTCCAGATTTTGGAGGACTTTTTGTTCTAAACTGGGTGTTCAATTGTCTTTCTCCTCGGCATTTCATCCTCAGACCAATGGTCAAACTGAGAGAACAAACCAGACATTGGAGACTTATCTAAGATGCTTTGTGTCTGCTGATCAGGATGACTGGGTCTCTTTTTTGCCTTTGGCTGAGTTTGCTCTTAATAATAGGGCTAGCTCTGCCACTTTGATGTCTCCGTTTTTCTGTAATTCTGGGTTTCACCCTCGATTTTCTTCAGGACAGACGGAGGCTTCTGTCTGTCCAGGTGTTGACTCTGTTGTGGAGCGTATGCAACAGATTTGGGACCAGGTAGTAGAGAGGTTGTCCCTCTCTCAGGAGAAGGCCCAGCGGTTTGCTAACCGGCATAGGACTGATGGTCCTCGGTTTAAAGTGGGGGACTTGGTCTGGTTGTCCTCAAAGAATATTCCTATGAGAGTAGCATCTCCTAAATTTAAGCCTAGGTTCATTGGACCTTATAAGATCATGGAGATTATTAATCCTGTTTCTTTTCGTTTGCTTCTTCCAGGGACATTTAAGATCCATAACGTGTTCCACAAGTCCTTGTTGAAGAGGTTTGTTGAGCCAGTGGTTCCTGCTGCTGTGCCTCCTGACCCTGTTTTGGTTGAGGGCAATCTGGAGTATGTGGTTGAGAAAATATTGGATTCTCGTTTTTCTAGACGGAAACTCCAGTATTTGGTTAAATGGAGAGGTTATGGTCAGGAAGACAATTCTTGGGTGTTTGCTTCGGACATCCATGCTAGGAGACTTATCCATGCGTATCATAGAACTCATCCTGACCGACCTGGTTGCTCAAATGAGGGTTCGGTGACCCCTCCTCAAGGGGGGGGTACTGTTGTGAATGGGTTTGAGATGAGTTCTGAGCAGAGGCTCCCTCTGGTGGTTACAAGCGGTGCTAGTGAAGATTGTGAGGACTGGGAATCAGGTGTTACTGTCTGGTCTTATATAAGGGAGTCATTTTCCCATCAGGGTTGCCGGTGATCAATTGTTCTGGTCTGAATCCTTCATTCCAGTTTCCCTTGTAGCCTGCTGTGTCGTGTCTGCATCTCCTGCTTACAGATAAGACTTTTGCTTCTTTTGTGTTTGTGCTATATTTTTGCATTTTGTACTGCACTTCTTTGGGGGCCTTCTGGGTCCCCTCCGGGGGCTTCTGTCCTCTCAGTTTAGTTCAGCCACTGAGTTTTGTTCTTTTGCTTTTTCCAGTTTTTTCAGTGGCTGCTGTTTTGATTTTGTTACACCAGAGAACTAATTTAGGTGGTAGAGGTCGTGTGATCTCAGGTTATTTTTAAATTAGTAGAGTTGGTGCTTTTCAGGGTTTTCTGGGATTGCAGTAAGTGCCCTTCCTATCCTTTTCTATTTAGATAGTTTGGGCCCAGCGTTTGCTCATACTATTTTCTTTTTGTGTCAGTATTTCCTCTTGTCTAACCGCCATTACATGTTTGGGGGCTTTCTATTATCTTTGGGGTTCTGCTCCGGGGCAGATAGCTTTCCTGTTTCTGTCTTTAGGTGTAGTTAGTTTCTCAGGCTGTGACGAGGCGTCTAGGACCAACGTAGGAACGCTCCACGGCTGCCTCTAGTTGTGGTGGTTAGTCAGGGTACTGCAATCTCATAGATTTCAACTGCTCTGGTGTATTGCCTTTTTGCCTGCTCTCCTCAGCTACCGAAACATAACAGTAAACCTTAACTGGTCAGACATCACAATACTTTATTAACATGACCATGTATCTCGTAATCTTACAAGTGGATTTTTACATGTGTTGATCAGAACCAATAACACTACAAGAATTCATCACCAGAACTACCATCAGTACAGAAATACAACATTAAAATCCCCCATCAGTACAGAACTACATCACCAGAACTACCATCAGCACAGGAACACATCACCTGAACCACCATAAGTACATGAATATATCAGCATCACCGCCATCAGTACAGAAATATATTACCATAACCACCATCAGTAAATGAATACATCACTAGAACCACAAGCAATACGTGAATACATCACCTGAATCACGATCAGCACATGAATATATCACCAGAACCACCATCAGTACATGAATACAACACCAAGTTTAGTACAGCAATGTACAGTACACTCCCTGACAGAAGTTATGTCGCTTATCCATGTTATGTAAATCAAAGCTTATAACCTGACGTTAAATTCATCCATTGGTTTTATAAATTATTCTTTTGAAAGCTGAAACCCTCCCAAATTTGGTTTAGATTAAGAAAATAAATTGGCATCAATGCTGAAATATTGATCATTTAATGAACACAGAATGGTCAGAATTATATGGGGCTCATTCTGTATGAAACAATATATGGGGTCCATTCTGTATATAACATGGGGTCATTCTGTATGGCGCCATATATGAAGCCATTATACTGTATAGAACATTATATGAGGCTCATACTGTATGGAGCAGTATATGGGGCTCATACTGTATGGAGCAATTTATGGACTGATTATTCTATATGGAGCAATATATGGGACTCATTATACTGTATGTAGCAATATATGGGACTCATTATACTGTATGGAGCAATATATGGGGCTTATTCTGTATGGAGCGATATACTGTATGAAGCTCATACTGTATGGAGTAGTATATGGGACTCACTATTCTGTATGGAGCAATATATGGGGTCCATTATTCTGTATGGAGCCAATTATTCTGTATGGAGCAATATATGGGGTCCATTATTCTGTATATAACATTATATGGGGCTCATTCTGTATGGTGCAATATATAAGGCCATTATACTGTATGGCCATTATATGAGGCTCATTCTGTATGGAGCAATATATGGGGCTCATACTGTATGGAGCTCATAATGTATGGAGCAATATATGAGGCTCATGCTATATGGAGCTGTATATGGGTCCCATTATACTGTATGGAGCATTATATGGGGCCCATTATTCTGTATGAAACAATATATGGGGTGTATTCTGTATATAACATTATATGGGGCTCATTCTGTATGGCGCAATATATGAAGCCATTATACTGTATGGAACATTATATGAGGCTCATTATACTGTATGAAAAATGGAATAGGAAAAATATCTCCAGCGTGTAATCCAATAAAATCAATTATTTTATTCAAGACGTATTAAAATGTATAACCAAAACTGAAGGTCCAAATAAATCGCCCTTCCTAAAGATCAGAAAATCCGACATAAACGGAAGAGATAGGCGAACATCAATGAAAGGTAAATTTTATTCTTACACAAAAATAATAATACACAATACAAAAAGGAGAAGAAACAAACAGGTGTCACAACGCCATGAGCACACCAATTATGTTTACAACATGTCTGCGTGACTTTCGTGGCACTTTAGTGGGCTTATGTGCAATACTTAATGTAGATTTATTACTAGTGTGTGGGATCTTAATCTTTTATACATCTCCTTTTGGACCTCTCCATTGACACACGTTACTTTCTACATAGGAGATTGTAATTGGCCTTTGGGTTTTGATATGTTTTCCATATATATACACACCTTTGCTAGGGTTTGGTCTTTGTAGTGTATATTCACTTGTATATCCCTACTGCTTCCTATCCACTATATGTAAAAAATGGCAACAACCCAAACATCACATATGTGTATATAGTATATCTCTGAAACATATCATAAGCAATACACATGGACGTGGGATAAATAGATAGGAAAACTGTATAGCAAAGCAAAAAACTAAAAGTAAAACAGTCCAATATTCCACCAAAACACTTTTATTAGATAAATAGCATAACATAAAAATACATTCATAGATCATAAGCTAAATAGCAAACAGGTAAGTAACACAGACATGGCCCCCTGAGGAAGGAGTGAGGCTCCGAAACGTACGTTGGGGTGGGTCAGCTGTCCGTCTCTCACCCTATCATTTTAGGTATGTGTATTCTTTGCCATGTCTGTGTTACTTACCTGTTTGCTATTTAGCTTATGATCTATGAATGTTGTTGTTCCAGACATGCCATTTCCTATATAGTAATATATTCGGGTGGGTAGATGGACTCTGATCCCCTTTTCACGTTTTGATGCTGACACCACTGTGTCCGTCAGTTCCCCTGCGTGGTATGCACCTGTGCTATTTTTGTATTTTTATGTTATGCTATTTATCTAATAAAAGTGTTTTGGTGGAATATTGGACTGTTTTACTTTTAGTTTTTTGCTATCCACTATATGGCCTGTTGCAATATTGTGTATACATCTAGGCTTTGCCTTTATGCAACTATATGTGGATCACATGTTGTAAACATAATTGGTGTGCTCATGGCGTTGTGACGCCTGTTTGTTTCTTCTCCTTTTTGTATTGTGTATTATTATTTTTGTGTAAGAATAAAATTTACCTTTCATTGATGTTCGCCCATCTCTTCCGTTTTTGTTGGATATTAAAATGTATGTATCAAAAATACAAATGAACAAAGGAAAGGAAGGATGGGGTCCCCATAACAACCAACGCGTTTCAACCTCTTGCATTTTTCATTGTGAACCACGCCTCTGATAAAGGCGGCTCCGTGCGTGCTCAATCTGAGAAACCTGCAGAAGACTGGTGAGCTGACTATTTTCCTTTTCCCTTTACCTATGCTATTGATCATTATACTGTATGGAGCAATATATGGGGCTTATTATACTGTATGGAGCAATATATGAGGCTCATACTGTATGGAGAAGTACATGGGGTCCATTATTCTGTATGGAGCAATATATGAGGCTCATACTGTATGGAGAAGTACATGGGGTCCATTATTCTGTATGGAGAATTATATGGAGCCAATTATTCTGTATGGAGCAATATATGGGGTCCATTATTCTGTATATAACATATGGGGCTCATTATTCTGAATGGTGCAATATATAAGGCGAATATACCGTATGAACATTATATGAGGCTCATTTATTGTATGGAGCAATATATGGGCCTCATACTGTATGGAGCAATATATGAGGCTCATGCTATATGGAGCAGTATATGGGGTCATTATTCTGCATTGAGCAATATAGGGGGCTCATTATACTGTATGGAGCAATATATGGGGCTCATTATACTGTATGAAGCAATATATGGGACTCATTATTCTGTATGGAGCAATATATGGGGTCCATTATTCTGTATATAGCATTATATGGAGCCAATTATTCTTTATGGTGCAATATATAAGGCCATTATACTGTATAGACATTATATGAGGCTCATTATACTGTATGGAGCAATATATGGGGTCCATTATTCTGTATATAGCATTATATGGGGCTCATTATTCTTTATGGTGCAATATATAAGGCCATTATACTGTATAGACATTATATGAGGCTCATTATCCTGTATGGAGCAATATATGGGGCTCATACTGTATGGAGCAATATATGAGGCTCATGCTATGGAGCAGTGTTTGGGCTCATTATGCTGCATGGAGCAATATATGGGGCTAATTATACTGTATGGAGCAATATATGAGGCTCATTATACTGTATGGAGCACTATATGGGCCCATTATTCTGTATGGAGCATTATACGGGGCTCATTATTCTGTATGGAGCATTATACGGGGCCCATTATTCTGTATGGAGCATTATATGGGGCTCATTATACTGTATGGAGCAATATATGGGACCCATTATTCTGTATGGAGCAATATATGGGTCCATTATTCTGTATAAAGCATTATGTGGGGCCCATTATTCTGTATGGGGCATTATAACGGGCTCATTATGCTGCATGGATCATTATATGGGGCTTATTATACTGCATGGAGGACTATATATTGTGTGATTTCTGGCCTGTGGTAGAATGTACAATAGTTATCACTCATGTAATGTAAGAAGTGAAATATTTGGCATTGTACTATACCGATATTTCTCTGCTGTATCTGTGTATCATGAATCGTGGTATGTGTTAAAGGGGCCCAATAAGACTCTTTCGTCCGTGGCTCATGAAAACCTGGAGCCGGCCCTGTGTGTGTGTGGATGTGTGCGTGTGTTTATATATGTGTGTGTATGTGTGAACATATTTGTTTTTGGTTCATGTATGATAATGTAATTGTAAAGTGTGACGCTAGTCACAACCCATGGACAGGCCGTGAGTCAGCGAAGTCAGACATTCCGGGGTCAATACCAAAAGAGCATGTAGTAAACCAAAGGAAAATAAGAAGTTGTAAGTCAGGTCACATGCCAGGGCCAGAATACCAAAGAAAATAGAATTAGACTTACCGGTAATTTGGTTTCTAGAAACCTTCCACGACAGCATAGGAGGTTGTCTCCATGCCCTAATGGGGGACAGGAAGCACAAGAGAGGTTAAAAAGCCCTCCCCACCTCCCTCTCACCAGTGAAGTATAACGTACACCATAGCACCAGTTACCTTCATATCCTCAGAATTATCCAAGAATATAGGGAGGTAATTAGTGCTGTCATGGAAGGTTTCTAGAAACCGAATTACCGGTAAGTCTAATTCTATTTTCTCTAGCAACCTTCCACGACAGCATAGGAGGAATAGCAACCTATACTGCACTAGGGAGAGGGGCAACGGCCAGAAGCACTTTGCGGCCGAAAGCTAAATCACTGTTGGACAGAAGGTCCAACCCGTAATGTTTAGTGAAAGTATGAAGCGAAGACCAAGTTGCAGCCCTGCAGATCTGCTCGGAGGATGCGCCTGCCCGTTCAGCCCAGGATACTGACGTGAATCGTGTTGAATGAGCTTTAATGTTAGCCGGGGGATTTACACCCTGCGCCAGATATGCCTCGGAGATGGCCTTAATCCAGTTTCCTATTGTATTTTTGGTCACCTTTCTACCTTTATTTCTACCCGATGGATGGATGAACAAGTTCTGGTCTATTCTCCAGGTTTTAGTAAGGCTTAAGTAATGCAAGACTACCCGCCTTACATCCAGCTTATGGAATTCTTGCTCTCTAGGATTTGCTGGGTTCTGGTAAAACGAGGGCAGAGTAATTTTCTGAGACCTGTGAAAGTCAGACACCACTTTTGGTAAGAAAGATGGATCCAGGGAAAGAACTATGGAATCGTCTCTGACAGTTAGATATGGCTCTCTGACCGATCGGGCCTGTAGTTCCCCTATTCGCCTAGCTGATGTGATTGCTATGAGAAAGGCAACTTTACATGAAATAAGCTGTAACTAACATTCTGCCAGAGGTTCAAATGGGGGCTTTGTAAGCCCTTAAGAACAATATTCAGGTCCCACAGAGGAACCATAGGTTGTTTCCTTGGATGTAATCTGGTAGCCTAGGTTATAAACCTTCTTATCCATCGGTGGCTGGCCAGTCTTGATCAAACATTGAACTTAAGGCTACCACCTGCACCTTTAGGGTGCTAGGCCTGAGGCCTAATTCAAGCCCCTTCTGTAAAAAGTCCAGAATGCGGGAAAATATTCGGGTGTACTGGGTCGGGAGGAACCGGAAGACACCATGAAGAGAACTTTTTCCATATTTTATTGTATATGGCGTTGGTGACTGATTTGCTTGAACCCTGTAGGGTAGCGATTACTGCATTATTATTATTATTATAGATTTTTAGAGCGCCATTTATTCCATGGCGCTTTACATGTGAAGAGGGGCAAATATAGACAAGTACAGTAAACATGAGCAATACAAGGCACACACAAGTACAAAAGGAGAGAGGACCTGCCCGCAAGGGCTCACAGTCTACAGGGATGGGTCAGGATACACTAGGAGAGGGAAGAGCTGATCGTGCGGTGGTTCAGTAGACTGATGATCACTGCAGGTTGTAGGCTTGTCTGCATCTGAAAGACCTTTACTTTTTAGTATTTGGGCCTCAGTAACCAGGCAGCCAATTTTAATCCCTGAAGATTCGGGTGACATAGAGGGCCTGTAGTAGGAGGTTGTTCTCTAGAGGCAAGTGGACTGGACCGTCTACCTGGAGTTCCCTTATCAGAGCGAGCCAGCTCCTTTTCGGCCACATTTGGGTCACTAATATAGTAGGAGTTTGATCTTCTCTGATCTTCCGCAGGGTCATTGCTAGGATAGGAATTGGGGGAAGACATAAGCCAGTCTGAAGGTCATTTGTGGGCAAAGGCATCTATCCCAGAGATTTGTCTCTGGGGTTCAGGGAAAAAAAACTTCACCTTGGAATTTCGACCAGATGCTAGGAGATCCACTTCTGGAAGGCCCCACTTGTACACCAGTGT
>JARQOD010002038.1:0-85069 GCA_033576555.1 Oophaga sylvatica
TCTTTTGTTTTTTCTTTTCGCTTTTTTACACCAACCACTACCCCCCCCACACACACACACACAGTTAAAAATAAATTCAACAAAGCACCCATTCAAAAAAAAAATGTCAGCTCGTCCGTCCCCCAACAGCGCTATTCGTGGAGGAGGCATACGTTCCTTTGCCTCCGACATGTACGAGGGGAGGACCCCACTTTTCTTTTTTTTTTCAGATGGATTTCTTTTCCTCCTCTTTTCCTCCTCGGGCCCTGCGGAACCGCCACGCGCCCCCCCCGGACAAAACTGAGGCAGCGCCCCCCCCTGAAAATGAACCGGCCCCACCCCTCTTCGGCCCCCGTTGGCCCCCCGGCCCCCGAAAAATTACGGCCACTCATTCCGGATTTTGGGGGCAAAAATTAAAGAATCGGGTTTTGCTCCCCCGGCTTCACAAAAAATAAGAAAAAACTTTTCAAAGTCTTTTTCTCTGAGGTTTTAAATTTAAACCCGGGTGGGCAAACAAATTTGTTCGTCGGCAATTTTTGGGAAAAAACCCCTTTCATCATTTTCCAACTGGTTCTTGACGCAGTTGAAGATGCATTTTTTGGGGCCTGGTCCCCCATAGGGTCCTGAAGAAGCGAAATTCGGCAATTTTGGAGTGTTGATATTTTATACAACACTCCCTGTTCCGAATGGTAGGCTCGGCGCGTTTTGAGGCCATCCACAAATTCCTGTTTTAAATTTGAAAATCCAGTGTCCCCCACGAGATGACCCCCAATTTGGGGCCCCCTTTTTAAAAGTTCGGCCGGTATCAAAACACTTCAACAAAAATTTTGCTGAAGTGTGGCCCCCAAAGGGGGCATCTGCGTGGATGGTCCTTTGGGTTTCATTTTAAGGGACGGCTCGCATTCCCCCGTACCTGCCCAGCAAGAGGGAAAGGGTACGGAATCAAATCTCAAGCTGGTGAGAGTCCCTCAGGGTACCACACGCTTTAGAGTTTACGAAGGAAAGGACACCGGATTTTTACCCCCTGAGTGTCCCCCCCCTCCCGGGAGTGAGTGGGGAAAATTGTTGGATTTGGTGCCCCACTTCTGGATAAAAGGGTTTTCCCTTTACCTGATAACTTTTATTCCCCCCAACCCATCTACAAACCCCTTTGCGCGAGGTCCGCAGCCTGCGGTACCCTCCGCAAAAATCGAGAGGCCTCCCCAAAAACGCTCTTGGGTGTGTCAGAAAGGGTGAGAGCAGGGCCAATGTAGCGACCACCTGTTGGTGGTCAAGTACAAAGGGAAAAAGGGATGTCCTTTCTTGACCACCATACATGGGGGATGGAGGCCCCCAGACTGCGGGGGTACCTCTACACAGGTGCAAACCGGGCTGTGTATGGGGTACAAAAAATAATGGGGGGGGTTGATCTCTCTGATAAAATCCCCAACCGTACAGGCTTTTGGGAAAAGGGCCAAAGGGGTGGGACAAGAAGCTGTCCGTGCAAAATGCCCAAAAGGCAATGCCAACGCTTTCCTGTGTCAGATATGCACGCAACAGCGTACGGCCTTCAGTTTCGGAGTAGTGGTTAGGCCGATGTTTTGGGGCCAGGAAACAGCGGGCCCCCGTATTCCGGAATGAAGGTGCTGATTTACCGGTCGCATTTCCCCCGGGGTGGTCCCGAAACGGGAAGAAAGGTAAGCCACAAAAAAGGTGCCGAGTGTTTACAAAGGGGAAATACGCAAGGAAACCACTTCCAATGCGAACCCCCCCGAAAACCTGGCCTGTGTATAAAGGATTGTTTAAAATTGTCCAACCAAAATGCCTACTAATTTACTTTACGGGAAAGATTTTTCCAAAAGGGGGGGCAAAATTTAAAAAATTTCCCGGGGGAGTTACTTTCCAAATTATGTCCTTGGGGGTTTTTTTTTATGTTTAGGACATCGGGGCTCGAAACGGAAATGCGCCCGCAGCCCATCATCAGTTGCATTCCAAAACGTACAATTTCCCTTCTGACCCCCAATTGTGCCGAACATTTTTTTTCCCCAAATATGGGGTACCGTTTATCAGGAAAAATTTTGAAACAAAAACTTTTGGGTCCAATTTTCCTTTTAAACCTTTGGGAATATAAAAAATTGGGACTAAAAAAAACCCTCACTTTTGTGGAAAAAAAAAAAATTTTTTTTTTTTTTCACGCCCATTATAAATTGTGAAAACCCCTTTGGGGGGTTTAAGTGTCACCCCACCCAGTAAGTTCCTTAGGGGGTCTAGTTTCCAAATGGGGTACTGTGGGGGGGTTTTCCCGTTTTGGCACACAGGGGCCTCCAAAGGAACATGCGGTGAATTCCCCAAAGGGTTTTTTAAAAAGTCAGGGCTTCCCTTTTAGCCTGCTTGGGCCCAAAAAGTGGTCCCCCCCAAAATATGGGTATCGCGTACTCAGGCAAATTGGACAACCACTTTTGGGGTCCAAAATTTTCTCCTTACCTTGGGGAAAAAAAAAATTTGGGACTAAAAATCTTTTTGGAAAAAAATGTTTTTTTTTTTTCACGGCCACATTACAAACTTGCGTGAAGATTTAGGGTTAAAGGCTCACACAATTAGATAAGTTCCCTTGGGGGTCAGTTTCCAAAAAAGGGGAAAAAAGTGGGGGGTTTTTCCCTGTTTAGGCACTCGGGGGCCCCCTCCAAACGCGACTGGCGTCCGTTCGCAATTCAGCCTTTTTTGGTTTTAAAAAGTCAAACTGCGCTCTTCCATTCCGAGCTTGCGTGTCCCCAACGTGGTTTTCCCCTCACTATGGGGTATCGGCCCGTACTCAGGAAAAATTGCACAAAAACTTTTCAGTCCTTTTTCCCCTTTTTTCCCCTTGTGAAATAAAAAAATGTTTGTAAAGATCATTTTTTTGATAAAAAAATAAAAAGTTAATTTCCCCGGAGTATCCTGACGGCTTATGGAGGACGTCCTCCTCCTCCTTGCAGGGGCAGGAAAAAAAACCAAGAGGTTAAAGGCCCGCTCCTCCCCCTCTACCTCAGTGTTTTCCCGTCCCTGCACGGAGGGACACACAGGAGGCAGAGCGCGTCGGCGCTACTTACGGAGGGCTGGGAGATGGGACGACGAGGTCGGCACCCGATCCTTGGGGAGCAGCCCGGGCTCGAAACTTCCTAGTGGGGAGTCCCTCAGCCGTAGAGACCAGGCAGCGGACGGCGCCTGGGTTAGAGTCGTTCCTCCCGGTGGGGGGCTCTCGACTCCTGGAATTGACAAGCGCGCTGGTACGCGCTCTCTCGCAGGAGGTAAGGCACTTCCGGGCGGGAGATGAGCAGGAAGCTGGGGCTGAGCAGAGGTGCGTTCCACGTGGAACGCAAAGGTATTAAAATCTACTTCCGGGTCATTTGTCCGGGCGGGTTTTTTAAAAGCAGCTGAGACAGTCTATTGCCACCAGACAAGCGGTATCCTTTTCCTGAGGGGTGAAGTCTATCCTGCTGTGCAACTATGGAGGAAGGAGCAGTCGAAGAGGGGTAAGAGCGCGGTGGCGCTACAATCCCTGTGGTTACCCAGACTTGTTATCTGATGAGGTCTGGAAAACTTAAGCACTGATTATCCCTAATCTTAAATTTTAGGAGAAGGGATCGGCAACTCCCCAATCTACTGTGGAAAAGTCGGGCAAATCTGTTTCAAAGTCTAATAGATGCCCAGTATGTCATGTGAAATTAGCAAGTTCTTATAAGAAAGCTCTCTGCAAGCCATGTACTTCCAAGATCTTGGAAGGTGAACAAACGTCGCTTCGGGATGAAATGAGAGCATTAATTCGTGAAGAGGTGCAGGCCTCTATAGCTGATATGTCCAAACAACGTCAGTCTAGTCCAAGAAAGCGAGTAAGATGGGAGACGGATCTAGAGGAATCTGATGGGAGTTCTATGGATCAACCTGTGCAGATGGCAGAGGATCCCGGTGAAGAGGGTGAACTTCTTCAGGATTTTCAGGATCAAAATAGGAAATATTTATTTCAGCTTGAGGACACGGATGACCTTGTGAAAGCTGTGAGAGATACCATGCAGGTTGAAGAAACTCCGAAACCGCAGTCCAGACAGGACTTAATGTTCGGAGGTCTCACTTTTCAGAGGAAAAGACTGTTTCCGGTTAGCGATCACATCCGCACTATGATTTTAGATGAATGGAAGGATGCGGAACGGAGACTTGTTCTGAACAAGGACTTCAAAGGACGTCTACCTTTTGATCCAGAGGATATAAGTTTATGGGAGGATACTCCTAAGATTGATGTCCCAGTGGCGAGAGTAGCCAAAAAGACATCCATTCCTTTTGAAGACTCTTCTAGCCTTCGGGACCCTATGGATAGAAGAGCGGACATTATGTTAAAGAGGGCATGGGAATCCTCATCAGCCCTTATTAAAACCAATATAGCAGCTACGTCGGTAGCTAGATCTATGGCCCTCTGGATAGATCAATTGGAAGATCATCTTTCCAATAAGACGCCTAGAGCAGATATTCTAGCCTCTTTACCTTTGATAAAATCTGCTACGGCTTATCTTGCAGATTCTTCTGCGGAATCTGTAAGATTTGCTGCAAGAAATAGTTCTCTATCTAATGTGGCTAGAAGAGCTATTTGGCTACGATCTTGGTCGGGGGATAATGCATCTAAAACTAGATTATGTTCTATTCCTTTTTCAGGCTCAAAGGTTTTTGGTCTGGCGTTAGTCGAGTTCCTAGAATCCGCCTCCGACAAAAAGAATAGGTTTCCTGAAGAGAAACCAAAACAGCCTCAGCCCTTTCATAGAGGTTTTCCCCCTAGACGTCAACCTGACTTCAGGAGTCAGAACAGGTCCTATAGAAGAACGTATAAGGCTCCCTATAGTCAGAACTCAGGGAAAACGTCCTTCGCTTCATCCTCTAGGTCCAAAAGACAATGACGCCAGGGTTATCGGGGGAAGGCTCAGATATTTTTCAGAAGCCTGGGCGCAGGTTACTGTAAACCAGTGGGTTCTCAGAACCATATCAGAAGGGTACAAAATAGAGCATTTATTTCCACCCCCCGAAAGATATATTTCTCCAACAGTAGTGCAGCTGGACTCTCCCATGTGGGTGGACATCCAGGATATGTTACGTTCAAAAGTCATAGTTCCGGTCCCTCTAGAAGAAATAGGAAGGGGCCACTACTCTTCCCTATTTTCTATCCCAAAGCCGTCAGGGGGAACCCGGACCATTATAAATCTAAAACCCCTAAACTCATCTGTCAAATACAAAAGATTTCGAATGGAATCCATTCGCTCAGCAACCCAGCTAATAGACAAAGGGGCAGTCATGTGTACACTCGATTTAAAAAACGCCTATTTTCAGATTCCCATTCACCCTTCTTCTCAGAGGGTTCTAAGATTTGCAGTGAAACTGCCGTCCCAGACCGAACACTTCCAGTTCAGAGGCCTTCCTTTTGGGCTAGCTTCAGCCCCCCGTATTTTTACAAAGCTGGTAGCAGAGGTAGTGGCCTATCTGAGAAGTCAGGGGATAATAATTATCCCATATCTAGACGACTTCCTTTTGATTGCAGATTCAAAAGAAGTTTTAAAAACCCAGAGAAACAGAACTATTGCAGTCCTAGAATCTCTAGGATGGGTAATCAATTGGGAGAAGTCGGACCTGATTCCAGAATACAGGAAGATTTTTTTGGGAGTTCTATTGGACTCCAAAAGAAGAATATCTGTATTACCCAAAGGAAAACAAGGAGAAGTAATATCCAAGGTCAAAGGACTTTGGAAGCGGCGAACCTCCATAAGAGATGCTATGAAGGTTCTCGGCTTGATGACAGCCTGTATCCAGTGTGTCAGATGGGCGCAATTCCATTCCAGACCTCTGCAGAGACAAATTCTTTCAATATGGGACCGAAATCATATGTCTCTAGACAAGAAAATGCCAATCTCAGTATCAGTGAAGAAATCGTTACTATGGTGGATGCAGCCTGCAAACCTCCAAATAGGTTGTTTATGGACCACCTCTCCCTGCGTAGTGGTTACCACAGACGCCAGCGAGTGGGGTTGGGGTGGCCACTTAGAAGAAAATTTTTTTCAGGGCAAGTGGCCCGATTATGTCAGAAGAAGATCTTCCAATTTCCGAGAACTACTGGCAGTTTGGGAGACTCTAAGACGAAACGAGAAGGTATTGGCCGGAAGACATGTCAGAATCTTGTCCGACAATGTCACAACGGTTTCATTCTTAAAGCATCAGGGAGGTCCCAGACACCTTCAACTTCAAAATCTGGCGAACAAGATATTTTCCTGGGCAGAAAATACAATTCTTTCAGTATCAGCGGTACATCTAGAAGGAGCCCACAACAATCTGGCAGATTATTTAAGCCGGCAGGAAGTTTGTCCAACAGAGTGGGAGCTCAACGAAGACATTTTTCAGGAACTATGTCACTGTTGGGGGACTCCAAATATAGACCTTTTCGCAAGAAGAAAAAATTCGAAGGTTCCCAGATTCTATTCTCTAGACCCGCTAGATTTCCCGGAAGGGATAGATGCGTTCAGCCAAGTTTGGAAAGAACCTCTCTCATATGCCTTTCCACCACTAGCACTCATTCCGGCAGTCCTCAGGAAAATCAGAGAAGACCGGGCAAGAGTAATCCTGGTAGTTCCGTTTTGGCCAAAGAGAAGCTGGTTTCCCCTCCTAGGGAGGATGATGGAGGGAAACCCGATCGAGCTACCACTGAGAAGAAATGTGATTCACCAGGGCCCAGTATACCATCCGAACCCAGAATCTCTACACCTCTCGGCGTGGATCCTGAAAGGGACATCTTAAAAGCAAAAGGCCTCTCAGATCAGGTTATATCCACTATTCAGGCCAGTAGAAAGCCAGTTACTTCGGCCATCTACCTAAAGATCTGGAAGAGGTTCTGTCTGGAGGGCGGCAGATCTAGTATTTTGGAGGGTTCCCCTAACATACCAAAGATCCTAGATTTCTTACAGGCGGGTTTTAACAAAGGGCTAAAACCAAGTACGCTTAAGGTGCAGATTGCGGCACTTAGTTATTTTCTTGACTTTCCTTTGGCATCTCACCCTTGGATTGTAAGATTTGTAAAAGCTACTCAGAGGTTACGCCCCACAATCAGACAGTTAACTCCCCTCTGGGATTTAAATTTAGTGCTTAGAGCATTATGTAAGGGATCTTATGCTCCTAACCAAGATATGCCTATTTCATTTTGTACTTGGCGAGCGGCCTTTTTGGTAGCCATTACTACGGCCAAAAGGATAGGGGAAATTCAGGCCCTATCAATAAATTACCCATATCTGCAGATCAGAGATGATTGTATAATCTTAAAATTAGACCCAGCCTTCTTACCGAAGGTAGTGTCCAAAGATAATATTAATCAGGAAATTATTTTACCGTCTTTCTGTGACAAACCTTCTAATGAGAAGGAGCAAATTCTTCATTCACTTGATGTTAGACAGGCAGTTTTGGACTATTTGGAAGCCACCAAAAATTGGAGATTAGACTCCAACCTCTTTATTTTGTTTGGAGGTAAAAACAAAGGTAAAAAAGCCTCTAAGGCTTCGATAGCCAAATGGATAATTAAGGTCATCTCAGACGCCTATCAGGCAGACGGTTCTAGTCCCCGGAAGGTCTGAGAGCACACTCTACTAGAGCAATTTCAGCGTCTTGGGCCGAGAGAGCAGGTGCCTCGGTAGACCAAATTTGCAGGGCCGCAACTTGGGCTAGATTTAATACATTTTGTAGACACTACAGATTAGATGTAATGTCAGGTCAACATACTGCCTTTGGAAGGAAGGTTCTACAGGCAGTTATCCCACCCTGAGGAGGTTCTTTGGTACTCTCCATAATGCTGTCAGGATGACGTCCTGGGAAACTGGTATTACACTTACCGGTAATTATATTTCCAGGAGTCCATCCTGACAGCATGGGTATTTCCCCCCCTTGTTTGATGTTTTCATATGATGTAATATGATGATATCATTAAAGTGTTATTTCATGAGCCATGTGTGGTACTTGTTAATCACTGAGGTAGAGGGGGAGGAGCGGGCCTTTTAACCTCTTGTGTGTTTTTCCTGTCCCTGCAAGGAGGAGGAGGACGTCCTCCATAATGCTGTCAGGATGGACTCCTGGAAATATAATTACCGGTAAGTGTAATACCAGTTTTTTCCTTCCATGTTGCTTCAGCTCCTGTGAAGCACCTGAAGGGTTAATAAACTTCTTGAATGTGGTTTTGAGTACCTTGAGGGGTGTAGTTTTTAGAATGGTGTCACTTTTGGGTATTTTCTGCTATATAGACCCCTCAAAGTGACTTCAAATATGAGGTGGTCCCGAAAAAAAATGGCTTTGTAAATTTTGTTGTAAAAATGAGAAATCGCTGGTCAACTTTTAACCCTTATAATTTCCTAACAAAAAAAAATTTTGGTTCCAAAATTGTGCTGGTGTAAAGTAGTCATGTGGGAAATGTTATTTCTTAACTATTTTGTGTGACATATTTCTCTGTTTTAAGGGAATAAAAATTCAAAGTTTGAAAATTGCAAAATTTTCAAAATTTTTGCCATATTTGCGTTTTTTTCATAAATAAATGCAAGTTATATGGAAGAAATTTTACCACTATCATGAAGTACAATATGTCATGAGAAAACATTCTCAGAATTGCGAAGATCCGTTGAAGCGTTCCAGAGTTATAACCTCATAAAGAGACAGTGGTCAGAATTGTAAAAATTGGCCCGGTCATTAACGTGCAAACCACCCTTGGGGGTGAAGGGGTTAACAGAATAAAAATTTGAAAATTACAAAATTTTCGCCAAATTTCCATTTTTTTTTTTCAAAAATAAACGCAAAAATTATCGACCTAAATTTACCACTAACATGAAGCCCAATATGTCACGAACTAACAGTCTCAGAATCGCTAGGATCCGTTGAAGCGTTCCTGAGTTATTACCTCATAAAGGGGCACTGATCAGAATTGCAAAAAATGGCAAGGTCTTTAAGGTCAAAATAGGCTGGGTCATGAAGGGGTTAATATGGTGCAGACGTCCTGTCCCCTTGGGAGAAACCTCATACTTTGGGGGTGCTTTTCTCCAATCATGCCTCACGGTTGGGACAGTCTTCTTGGGGGTTGTACTCGCCCTTCTTCCTCCAAAAACCGCAATGGAGTTGATGCCAAAACTCTATTTTGGTATCATCTGACATGACCTTTTCCCTCCCAATGCCTCCTCTGGATCATCCAGATGGTCACTGGCAAACTTCAAACAGGCCTAGACAGGCTGCTTCTGATGCCTGCTCAGCCATGAATGAGGGGGCCAGTGTGGTATACAGGGGCTCCTGCGGCCTCTGCACATGACATCAGAAGTGTCAAAGATCCCGAGTGCAGTTTTGTGTCGTGGGTTTCTGCAGCTATTTGGGGGGGTACAAAACACCATACTTATGTGTGCAGTGAAGGTGGTCAGTAAGTCACTGTTGCTAGATGACCCATTTTGTTGTACAGAGCCCATAGGCAAACTAGAAATGCTACCTAATCTCAAGCGTCCACATTAAAGCCATCCTAAAACTAGACAATCAGTGGACTTGCGGCAAGATCAATGGAACTTTCAAAAGATCAACCTATGCTAAATATACATACTTTTTTTTTTTTTTTTTTCTTGTAGATTTTGAAACCTTCGATGTCCTAGAAGAACATAAATTGAGTCATCTCTCCTTGGCTGGTGTCGGTCTTATAGTTCATGTGAATGATGCTAAAAGGTTTGAGTCTCTACTAAGTCTAGAGCCAGCCCTGATGGAAATCCCTACTCTTAGTTGGGAGTCAGGTAGGTATTTTCTCTCATCTGTGACTTCAGGTATATACTGAAGCCTTTTTGTCCAGAGATCACACTACACATTATATCACTGTCCATGTAGGTGGCAGCAGTTAGGACTACCTTTTATACTGAGCACTGTAAACTTGGGAAACCATTTGGTGACAGTGTTAATGGCCACCTGTTAGATGACCCCAAATAATCACCCCAGGATTGTGGTGCAAACGCTTTAAACGGTTACATCATTAAGTTGTACAAAAAAAATTCTGTATCTTTGTTTTCACACTTATGTTGCCAAAATGGGTAACATAGAGGGGAGGAGACCACAGCTCATCTAATTCATGGTGGCCTGCACCGTCTTATCCAAATAATCATTCTTCAGTCCCAGATCTTCTCAAATCAGGAGTGTCAATCTCTCCCCCCAACTTGTTTCTCCAAGCCCAGTGTGAAGACCAGTCTTGCTGAATCGGAGCCAAGCTGTTTGCTGGGGAAGGAGCTGGATGTAAACTGCCTTGCAGTTACTTGGTCTGTAACCTGGGAAGAACAGCTGATGGGGTTAATATTTAAAGATAAACTACCCCTTTAATGGGAATCTTGCCAAGTGATACCCTGTCTGAGGACATAGCTAAACAGACACCAGATCTGCAGTCAAGTGTATCTACAACCACAAAATTCCGACTTGTATAATTGAAGAACAAAATAGA
Organism: Oophaga sylvatica; assembly: GCA_033576555.1. Taxonomy (NCBI): domain Eukaryota; kingdom Metazoa; phylum Chordata; class Amphibia; order Anura; family Dendrobatidae; genus Oophaga; species Oophaga sylvatica. The sequence goes on from JARQOD010002038.1 coordinate 10,454, forward strand.
TTAAAACATGGTGCCTCATGACATAAGAATGACGCTGGCAAGTTACCAATATATACACAAGGCTCATCCTTACAGCAGGGGGTCCACAGCCTGTAGCTCACAGGTCCATGTGCACCTTGCAACTTGGTGCAGTTGCACCAGGTCTAGCGAGCAGCCATGAGGAGCTGTTCTCTGGATAGTGACTTGTGAGGAACCCTGCAAAAAACAGCAGATCTGGGTGTGTATAATGGTGGGTGGAAAGACCGATAAATGACCCTCCTGATTAGAGGGGCACTTAAAGCTGGGGGTGACTGATGTAAGAATACCCAGTGGGGTTACAGCCTGGGGTACTTATTATAAGTATGTTGCCTGTAAGGGAGGGGGCACAGGATCTTTGGCTGCCATTTATAAGGTTGATTGGGTCACTGGACACCACTGAATTGTTATATAGTGGGTTAAACAGGTCTTCTACACTAGTAAAAAAAAAAACCTTTCTATTCCAGATGCTGCTGATCTTCCATCTTTCCGTGCCACCCTAGAAGAGCTCACTGTGGAGATGCCCCCAATTGAGTGAACAGACTAAACAGTGATACTTGACTTTTATTTTTCCTTCACTTTGTTAATGTGCTTGTTTAATAAATGTTTTTAATGTATTTATTGCATGTATCTGAGACTAATGGTAAAACAGGAAGATGGCATTAGTTGGGAATGTATTTCTGCATGTGTAGGACTGATGTAGCTTTTCTGGAGCTATGTAGGTGCACCTAATGTAGAACAATAACTGCACTTACTGTAAGATGTGAATGGGCATTAGTAAAGGGGTTCTCTGAAATGTTCACACACACTTAACCTCTTCACTACCTTTTGCATCTGCATCAAGAAAGTCCCTGCCTTTAATATGAGCTTGTACACTAATCCCACATCTTTCCCCACACATGATGGCTAACAGTCAGTAATCATGCTTTAACAGCAGCAGATGGAAGAGTTCTTAGGGTTAGGGTTAACTGCTTCAAGTCTCAAGAGGACTATTGACGTCATTATGCATTTTTAATTTTTTGAGATTGAGGGTAGATACAATTACAACCCTCCCTAGATCTGAGGACTTGGAAAGGCTGTTAAGCACAAGGTCACATCAGAGCAGCATCATGACCGTACATTACTCTGGTCAGTCAGGGTAACGGTTACTGCATCTGTCTCCTGCTTCAGTTTGTCTTGCAGTGTGTCCTGGCTGTTGCCTTGTTCGACATCTTGGCCAATGTGCAGTAGATAAAGCAAACCTCTACCTTTTATTTAGAGATGTATTTATATACACAGTATATATCTCTCGATCTCACTTTATCTCTCGATTGATTTTCTTGAAAGATGCAGAGATTTTCCTGTATCACTGTTTGAAGAAAGTGTGTTCTAAAAACTGGCAGTAGGTTTTGAGAATTGATTTTGAGTCCATATTCAACCTGAAAAGGTCCAAGTAGCTCATCTTTAATAATAAAAGTCTATAGCTGTATCCCACCTTCCTGTTGTCTCAGTAGAAGTGGAGGTCTGTGCCTGAAAAAGGCCCATCTATCTGGACCATTAAGAGTCACTCTCATCTCATCCGTCTCATCTAATTTTGGCCCTGTCTTGATATTTCATCTTATGTGTCTTGTTCAGTTGTGGTTGGGTTTCAGCCTTCTTTACCTTGGCCATGTATCTGAGCACTGAACATCTTTTACTTCTGTGTCTTGCTCAGTGGAGGTCAGGCTCAGCCTTCCTTACCTCGGCCATGTCTCTGAGTACCTTGTACTTCTGTGTCTTGTTCAGTAGTAGTCGGCTTCAGCCTTCTTTACCTCTGCCATGTCTCTGAGCACTGAACACCTTTTACTTCTATGTCTTTTGTAGGAAGATGGACTGGGCTAGGGCAGTTTTGTGTGTTTCTGGGCTGGAACCACCAGGGCAATCACCATTGTTGCGGGGGGGGGGAAGGAATTTCTGACTGGAGCAGACTTGGGCACTGACTGCAGGGGGCGGGGTGGAGATAAAAGGAGCTGAGTGCAGGAATGAGGGTCTTCTGGCGAGAAGACTCAGTACACATAAGGAGAAAGTTGACTTCATCTGCACTGTCCCGCACCAATCAGAAGGCCTTCTCTCCGGTCTGCGCGGATAGCCTGCATACCTAAAGACTTGAGCAAATTGCAGACTCCCGTATCTGTGAAACCTGACTGGTAAGGATTGTTAGTAGCTAAATAGGGTACTGACCAAACTGACCTCGTGTAACACGCTGACTCTGCAGGCCCCGCTGCAGTCTTCTTTCTGGGACTTTGCACCTCATTCGTTCTACCATCTTCCACTTCCCGTGCAACACCGTGTACCAGGACCGGAACATCACATCTGAAGTAGCCTGGGACCTCCGTTTCATTATAGAGACATTGCTTTAACTATATCTGGGATCATTTCAGAGACTTCTCGTGTCATCTGCATCGACATTGTGGGATCTTCCAAACACCTCCGTCCGGGAGCTACAGACTGATAAGTTGATCCATTCTTTTATTGCCTGTTATTATGTTAAATCTTAATCGTTTATTCTCCTGTATCTACATTGTTGTGAATCTTCTAACTCCCTGCGTGGAGTATTGATTTACCATTTATTTACTGCATAAAATACCCATTAACTCTTGTTATGCCTCCTGCTCTTCACTGCATCCTGCTTTCCTACTTTGAATTTTACATCTTGCTCAGTGATGGTTGGTCTCAGCCTTCCTTACCTCAGCCATGTTTCTGGGCACTGAGCACCTTTGTACTTGTGTCCTGTTCGGTGGTGGTTGGGCTCAGCCTTCCTTACCTCGGCCATGTCCCTGAGCACTGAACACCTCATACTGCTGTGTCTTGCTCAGTGGTGGTCAGGCTCAGCCCTCCTTACCATGGCCATGTCTCTGAGCACTGAACATCTTTTACTTCTGTGTCTTGTTCAGTGGTGGTCAGGCTCAGGCTTCATTACCTCGGCCATGTCTCTGAGCACCTTGTACTTCTGGGTTCTCCAGGGAGGTTGCAATTCTATGATGACTATGGATGATAATGGCTTCCTCATCACTTCACGCTTAATTCTTCTGAAATCTTTGTGAGTTAATGTGCATCTTTCTTTCTCAAAACTTTTTATGTAACCATAGTTCAGCAGTTTAAAAAGGAGGTCATGAAGCTACAGTGAGTGAATAAGTTGCGTAGTTGATGCCAACAATACACCCTGGAATGTAATCACACAAAATATATAAAATCACATAAGTCAAATAAAAAAATCACAAGTATTTCTAAATTGTTGAATAAACAATGAAAATACTCAATAAAAAAATGCTTAATGATAAAGACATGGACTGTTCATCCAAGCCTAATATATTGATGCATCGCGCCAGAGCAAAACTGAACATGAGGTTCTTAGTTTACCATTCCGATAAGACTATATGAAGCCAACTGCCACGTCACTGCAAACCCTTTAAGGGGGTCTCTGACCTTAAAGGTGCAGTGACGTTCGCCGACCAGTGGCGAAAGAATACCACACTAGCAGTGGAAGCTAAGGGTCTGCTGTAGAACAGCATGACCGCCATGTTATTCCTCCTTTGAAGCCCAGCCAGTAAGCTGAGTTTCACAGAGATCTTTGACTCGGCTATATACTTCAGTACTGCAGTATAAACAATTAAGTGACTGTAGGCTCAAGCCTTCAAGGGATACTAAGTACTTTTCAACCTTGAATGTACTGTGCATGACATGGCTAAAACGAGGCACCAGGAGCGTGGTGATCGCATTAAGGTGCCTGCTGTTTCTAAGGCATATGCTTTCCTTGTCTTTGACACTGATAGTGAGGGAGAGGATTCCACCTTCCTTTATTTTTCATCCTCCTCCTCTTCAGGTGTACCGAATCGCCATGCAGACGCCCCAGGACAGAAAATGAACCAGTGCGCACCATTACTGATCCCATATGGACCTCGCTCCCTGAAGATTGAGGCACAGATTTCTGATTCCAATTTAAAGTCTTTTCTCTCAGGATTTTGTAAACCTCATGGTGACTGAGACAAATTTGTATGCGCAGAAATTTTTGGTACAAAACAACACTACTTTATTTTCTAACTGGAGCCCTGTAGATGCAGAAGAATTGAAGATGTTTTATGACCTGGCCCTTCACATGGATTTTGTGAAGAAGCCAGAACTTCAACAAAATTGGAGTGGTGATGTTTTATACAACACTTCAGTGTTTCGCCTGGCCATGACCCCTAAACATTTTGAGGCTATCCAAAATGTTTGCATTACAAGGATAATGCATGGTGTCCTCCACAAGGTGAATGAAGTGGCAATGTGCATCCTTGAACGCTGCTCCATTTATTCCCTATGAGCTGCTGAACGCTGTTTTCCCAGAAGCCCCATAGAAAGTGAATGAAGTGGCAGTCAGACATCCAACCTGCCACACATCTCTGTGCAGGAATAAAAGTTCCTCTTGATAGGCGTGAGTCCCAGCTGTAGGGCATAGTGATAGTGTAGCGTGGCACTACTGTAGAAGGTGCTCAAGTAGGAACCCAACCCAGTAATAATATTAAGAAGAACTTGGCACTCAACTTTAATGAAAAGAAAGAATTTATTGCAGTCAAAAACCAACGTTTCGGTCCTATTCGGACCTTTGTCAAAGTACTGCAGAGAATAAAATGAAATTGATGTACTATGTTATTGACAAAATATTCAAAGAAATATAGTAACATAACCAGAGAGAAATCCAAGACAAAAATTGTGAATATAACATGGTCAATAGTCTGTGTTGATGTAATGCCATCATAATAGAAAAACCAAGAAATGAAAGAAATAAATGAAATAAAAGGTAAAAAGACGCCTACCCGACTGCTTGATGAAAGGTACTCTTATAAGTAGATTAAGACATGTCCAGAATACTCTTTAAATGATCTATGGACTAATAAAGCATATGTGAATGGACAAAATTAATAGATAATAAAATGGGGAAGGGAAAGAAAAGGAAAACAGCCTGTACTGGAATGCAAATGGCATACCTATGTTAGAATTGAGATATGTGCTGGTGTCAGATATTGAGATCCGAATAATGCCTGTTTATGAGAAATTAGATATTTTAGGATGGAGCGGTGTGAGCCATTAAGTGAACTTCTTATATTAAATATATGATACCTGATATATATCTCTCTGATAATGAATGTAGCCAGTGTCCACTGGAGAATAAAAGACTTTATTAATAGGTATTTTTTCCTTGCTATATAGTATAGTGAAGGTGATTAGTATTTAAACAAGACTAAGTCAGTGGCATAATGGGAAATTGTATTTTATGCTTACGATCTATGCACACTGTATCAAAATTCCGGTACGTCCTAAATTGTGGCATCAAATAGCTGTGGAGACATGGTAATCTCTGAAAGCAACGCCGCTATGATAAACGTGCAAATGTGATCGCTATCAAGTGGTTTAAGTAGCTGCTTACCAGTATCACGTTTAATAATGAATATAGCCAGTGTCCACTGGGAAATAAACGACTTTTGTAAAGGTGAAATGAACCCTATGATATAACAAGATGTTAAATGTTTGGATCAGAATAGGTAAGTAGCATGATATAGAATTAGATATGATGCTTACTATAATACCGCACTGAGTCAAATTCTGGTGCGTCCTGAATTGTGGCCCCAAGACAGCTGTAAAGACATGGCAATCACTGAGGATGAAGCTGCTGTGCTCAAGATGCGAGTGTGATCGCTATCAGAGTGAATGCTTACCGGTGGTGATAAAGTGGAAAAGACGGGTCCTCACTGAACGCGGCATCCACCGCTTGTTCAAGTGAGTGTGTAGTGAAATTACCGCCGTTATATGTGCTGGGGGCGGGCGTTCAATTGAGACTCTGACCGGAAGTGCGTCCCAGGATGTGACGTTACCATTGCGGTCCAGGGTCTGAAAGCTTGCGTTCCAGGAGTGATACCACGTGTGGAGGGCAGAGAAAGGAGGCGTGTGTAGGCTTATTTGCGTTCCAGCAGCTAGGTGTTGCGTTTCAAGCGTCATTAAAGTGCGATGGAAAGCATATTAGTTTCCAACTATTTATTTATAAAATAAAGGGAAATGAAAAATTTAAGCAGTCGAGTAGGTAATAGACAAGGGAGGTCCAGAGGTTAGGTAGGAGGAGGGCCCACTTTATATATTCAATACAGACGGCTCGGTGGGAAGAGATAGTGAAATTAGTCAAACTAGCATAATTGGTGAATCACCATCATAATAACAGTTAGGTCTCCATTCCTATTTTAACAAAACCTCAATTTAACTCAGCAGAGAATTCAGATAAAAGAATGCAGATCATACTCCCTATTTAAGCCTCGGGGGGATAAAGTCTGCAATTGGTGAATCCAATATGATTCCCTTTTCTTCAGGTTTAGGATACGATCACCACCCCGTCTAGATGGCATGATCAGTTCGATAACCTGAAACTTCAATTGTGCTATTGTATGTCCTTTGGTGATAAAATGAAATGGTATGGGTAATAACATATTCTTGCAACGAATAGTTGACTTGTGTTTTGAGATTCTATCTTTAATGGGCTGAGTTGTTTCCCCTATGTATAATAAGCCGCAGGGGCATTTAATTAAATAGACAGCATAAGAAGAATCACATGTTGCAAAATCTTTGATTTGGTATTTCTTTCCCGAATGTGGGTGGAAGAATGTGTCTCCTTTGATAACGTTATTACATTGTGTACAATGTAAACATGGGTATGTGCCGGTTTTAGGTTTTTGAAGAAATCTCTGTACTTTGGTACGTCCAAGTGTTCCTAGATCCGCTCTAACTAATGTGTCCCTAATGTTGTGGGGACGTTTATAGCAAGGTAGGAAAGGGTTGTTGAACTCTTTCACATTAGGATATGCTGTTTTGAGGATGCCCCAATGTTTCCGTATGTGGTGATGTAAAATATGTACATACGGGTGATATGTATGTACTAATGGAATACGGTTCTGTATTGAATTACGTGGGCTCTGAGTAGGATCTTTAGCTTTATCTAATATCGTCCGTGGATATCCTCGTTCCTCAAATTTTGTGTGCATTTCATTTATCCTGTGATTGCTCACAACAGGATCTGAGACAATCTTCCGGACACGGTGGGATTGTTATCTAGGTATGGCTTTTTTAGTAGACGGGGGATGAAGGCTGTCATAGTGTAAAAGACTGTTTCTGTCTGTAGGCTTTGTATATAGGTCCGTTGAGATGATCCCTGATGCATTCTTGATTACCAGGGTATCTAAGAAATTGACCCTTTCTAGGCTGGAGGTAATGGTGAAAGATAATCCAGGCCAAGCTTGGTTAAGACCATCAAAAAATTGATTTAAAGACTCAGACGTGCCAGTCCATATACAGAAAATGTCGTCTATGTACCTTTTCCAGATTAGACTGTGGGATCTAAACAAAGGGTGTGGATAGACTACCTCCTCCTCAAAACGAGCCATGTAGCTGTTGGCATATGGAGGAGCTACGTTGGAGCCCATGGCTGTGCCTTTTGTTTGAAGATAAAATTTATCTTGGAACATAAAGAAGTTTTTGGTAAGAACTAATGTTAGGAGTTGGATAGAAAGATCAATAATTTCTGGAGATTTCTGGGAAGTAATTAGAAGATGACGAACACATGCAATGCCTTCCTGGTGAGGAATAGACGTGTATAAATCTCTCACATCAAAAGAGACTAGTATGGCTGTGTCTGGTATTGGGCCTAGATTATGGATTGTTTGTAGGAAATGTCCCGTGTCGAGTAAGTACGATGGAGCCTGTCGTGTCAATGGTGTAAAGATTTTTTCCAAAAAGATGGAAAGGGGAGACCGTATTGATTCAGTGGAAGCGACTATAGGTCTTCGGGTGGATTATCAAGACTTTTATGAATTTTCGGTAAGACATAAAAGACCGGCGTTATGGGGTTTTTTTTGGTTAAGAACTCCTTGGTTTTAGAATCAATAACACAGTGGGAAACAAAGTGTGTCAGAGTGTCCTCTATCAATTTCCTTAGTTCACTAGTGCGATTAACGCTAAGTTCAGTGTAGATTGTCCCGTCATTTAACTGGCGTAGAACCTCTAAGGTATATGCTGCCCTGTCCATCACTACAATGGCTCCCCCCTTATCTGCTGGCTTTATGATGATTTGATCATCATGACGGAGGGTCTGTAATGCTCGGAAATCTAAAGTAGATAGGTTATGCTGATAACGGAGTTTCCCATTCTCTATGTCTTGTCTCAGTTTATAGAAGGCTAGATCAATAAAGTTCACAAATGTTTCCACTGCATGTGAATTCTGTGGAGGTCTGTAAGTACTCCTATTACGTAAGTCAAGGTCAGAAATAGAAATTAACGGTTTTGAAGTCGATGTGTCGGCAGGTAAAGTATCAGGCACTGATGCAAAATGAACTGATAGTCTTAAACGACGATAGAACCGATGTAAATCCATGTCCATTGTAAAAGTATCAAATTTATAAGAGGGGCAATAAGAAAGGCCCTTCTGTAATAAATTGTACTCTGTGATGCTGAGTGTCCGAGACGAAATATTAATTACCAACGGGTAATTACCTGCGAGCGTGTGATCCGTGAGAGATCTGCGTCCCTTCTGTCCATGGCCTCTGCGGGTCCTCTTCGTTTTGAACGTCGTCTTGGTCCTAAAAAATGTCCTTGTCTGAATGGAGGATCACGCCTTTCAGATTCAGATCCTGAAGTGGAAGGGTCATTAGAAGAGTGAAAGTCAGATCTTGCATTATAAGGTCTAGAATACGATTTGTATTGCCATTGGTAAACACGGTTGTTGTCATAGTCATCAGTATCTCTTCTAAATTTCAGCCTCTTCCTATTTTCAGTATCACGTTTATGTTGTTCAATGTTATTCTTGATCCTATCTTTCATGCTGGTCAGTTCCTCTGATGTGCCTGCTGATGCCAATTGTGTTTCTATGTTTCCAATCTTTTCCTTAGTTAGGGTAATAGCGCCCTGTAAATGTTCGGCCGTAAGTGTCATAATGTCCAAAGAACATTTGTTCAATATCTGTTCGAATTTTTTACAGTATTCAGGGGAATCACTGAATAAAGTCGGACGCAGATTCACTCTCAGACCTCGTGGTTTCATATTGACACGAAGGTACTCTGATAAGGTGGCATAGTGTAATTCATAGCTGACTTGGTGACGCAGTTCCCTCTCCAGATCCCTTCCTCTGGCCTCTCGTGGGGGGGTTTTCAGGAAATCGCTGGGGAGATGTAACTTAGACAAAATATTACTCCTCTCGTCAGGGTTATATGAGAAGACATTGGATGTCATAGTGACAGTGTGCAACACGCAAGGGTGAGTATATAGTGATAGTGTAGCGTGGCACTACTGTAGAAGGTGCTCAAGTAGGAACCCAACCCAGTAATAATATTAAGAACTTGGCACTCAACTTTAATGAAAAGAAAGAATTTATTGCAGTCAAAAACCAACGTTTCGGTCCTATTCGGACCTTTGTCAAAGTACTGCAGAGAATAAAATGAAATTGATGTACTATGTTATTGACAAAATATTCAAAGAAATATAGTAACATAACCAGAGAGAAATCCAAGACAAAAATTGTGAATATAACATGGTCAATAGTCTGTGTTGATGTAATGCCATCATAATAGAAAAACCAAGAAATGAAAGAAATAAATGAAATAAAAGGTAAAATAAAATAAAAAGACGCCTACCCGACTGCTTGATGAAAGGTACTCTTATAAGTAGATTAAGACATGTCCAGAATACTCTTTAAATGATCTATGGACTAATAAAGCATATGTGAATGGACAAAATTAATAGATAATAAAATGGGGAAGGGAAAGAAAAGGAAAACAGCCTGTACTGGAATGCAAATGGCATACCTATGTTAGAATTGAGATATGTGCTGGTGTCAGATATTGAGATCCGAATAATGCCTGTTTATGAGAAATTAGATATTTTAGGATGGAGCGGTGTGAGCCATTAAGTGAACTTCTTATATTAAATATATGATACCTGATATATATCTCTCTGATAATGAATGTAGCCAGTGTCCACTGGAGAATAAAAGACTTTATTAATAGGTATTTTTTCCTTGATATATAGTATAGTGAAGGTGATTAGTATTTAAACAAGACTAAGTCAGTGGCATAATGGGAAATTGTATTTTATGCTTACGATCTATGCACACTGTATCAAAATTCCGGTACGTCCTAAATTGTGGCATCAAATAGCTGTGGAGACATGGTAATCTCAGGGCAGTCACCGATCAGCAGGTTACCACCTATCCCGTTGATAGGTCAGAAGAACTTCTCTTTGCTGGACAACCCCTCTAATGTCTGCGTACACTGTTAGGTGCCACGTTACATACATTCTATTTCTAATTCTATGCAATGGTTAACCTACAAAAATGTAATTCTTTGCTTAAACTGACTAGAAAAAAAACATTTGACTTGAGAAATGGCATCTAATAAATACATGCCATAAAAACCTCCTGAATAAAAAGTGCAATCAACAACTGAAGTAATATTTAAGAATAATTTATTGGTATATATTCAAAATAAACATATTTAAAATATTCAACAGCTGATATAAGAGCAAAAAAGGAGTATGGCAAATATAAAGAATGCAGTACAACCACGTTACCTCAACAAAAATATTTTGTGTGCATAAAAATATATAATTTACAAAAATAATAATAAAAAATTAATTTATGTATTAAATAATAAATGCCAATGATCAAAAAAGTGCAATAGTGCCAAAAATACAATTCATACACATATATTGAGTGACCCAATAGAAATACAATATATAAAAATATGAACGGTGCAAAAAATTATTATACAATAATTGTGTATATTATTTAGTGTAGACTCAATAAATATATAGTGCAAAGAAATACGGTAAATTTAATATATATCACACCAAATAAGACCATGTGCAAAAGATTGCTGATAGAAAATAAGTGCACAGCAAAATTTGAAACTAAAAAATGCCAAAAAATTGATGAATCAATAAAATAGTGCTGCAATTAATGAAATACACACAGAATATACAAAAAAAGCTAATAAATTATTTATGCACCACAAAATAATAAATAATAAGGTGCCAATAGTGCCAGCAAACAATCAAAGAAGTAAGTATCCAGCGCTACAACACATGCAAAGTGCCAAAGTGATATCGTGCTAGCAGCAATGGGAATCTATACTCATATGTAGCTGTAAAGTGGCGTTGTGCAAAAAAACAGAGTGCTCCACTCATATAAAATAACACTATTGCTAGCAGCAAGATGATTTGGCACAGGCTGTACTAAATAAATAACAGTTCACATACCACCAAAATGCTCTGTCCCTACGCACGTTTCGGCTCGTGCCGTGATACACGCCCCCCGCACTTTGCATGTGTTGTAGCGCTGGATACTTCTTTGATTGTTTGCTGGCACTATTGGCACCTTATTATTATTTTGTTGTGCATAAATTATTAGTGTTTTTTTTGTATATTCTGTGTGTATTTCATTAATTGCAGCACTATTTTGATTCATCAATTTTTTTGGCATTTTTTAGTTTCAAATTTTGCTGTGCACTTATTTTCTATCAGCAATCTTTTGCACATGGTCTTATTTGGTGTGATATATATGAAATTTATTTATTTCTTTGCACTATATATTTATTGAGTCTACACTAAATAATATACACAGTTTTATTGTATATTTTTTGCACCGTTTATATTTTTATTTTATATATTTTTTTTATATATTGTATTTTTATTTATATTGGGTCATTCAATAATATATGTGTATGAATTGTATTTTGTCACTATTGCACTTTTTTGATCATTGGCATTTATTATTTAATAATACATAAATTAATTTTTTATTATTTTTGTAAATTATATATTTTTATGCACACAAAATATTTTTGTTGAGGTAACGTGGTTGTACTGCATTCTTTATATTTTCCATACTCCTTTTTTGCTCTTAAACCAGCTGTTGAATACTTTAAAATATATATGTTTATTTTGAATATATACCAATAAATTATTCTTAAATATTACTTCAGTTGTTGATTGCACTTTTTTATTCAGGAGGATTTTATCTGTTTTTTTTGTGCAAAACTTTTTAGGTATATACAATTGTTTTTTTCTGATTTATAAATACATGCCATGCATAGCACATTTTTCATACGGATGCGAGAACCAGTGCTGCGATCCTGCTTGTGGCACTTTATATATAATGGCAATTTGATTTACAATCCCTAATAAAATACATCCATATGTGATCTATCACGAGGAAAAAGACGACAACTGACTTGGTTATCTCTGTTATGTCACACAAATATAACAGTACAGATAAACTGTTATTTATGCTTCTTTGTATCCTTGGCAGATTTAGACTTCTAAAATAAGATAGCCATGAGTGAGGAGCGGGGATCATTTATTACAACTCCAGGACAGATGCAGCCTTCACTTTTTACTTTACAGAAAGTATATTTTCTCACCTCTTTAAACATGTATCAGACTTTTATTTACAAAGACCAATATTACATGGTGGTTAACATACTTTCTAGGTTAATGACACAGATATGCAGTAAACATGATCTCTCTTAGGCCAGTTTCACATGTCCAGATATTTCCGGTACCAGTAAACACAGTACCGAAGATGTCCATGTAAATATGTGGTATATCCGTGTGGCACACGTGTGCTGCATCGGGACCACATGGATGGGCGCAGGGGAAGTAGCGCTACAGTAAGCGCTGTTCCCCTGCCTGCGGTGCTGAAGCTCCCTGTCATTCTCCCTGCTCTGCCAGCAAAAACGAGCAGGGAGAATGAATGAAAGAAAACCCGACGTGGGGTCCCCCTTAGTTTTTGAACCAACCCGGTAAAACTATACAGCTGCGGGCTGCTATTCTCAGGCTGAAAAGAGACCATGCCAGCCTAAAACCAGCAGCCTGCAGCTCCCCAGAAAAGGCACATCTATTAGATGCGCCTATTCTGGAGCTTTGTCTGGTTCTTCCCACTTGCCCTGTAATGGTGGCAAGTGGGGTTAAAAAGAGGTTAATGTCACCTTTCTATTGTAAGGTGACATTAAACCAGGCTTAGTACTCATGAGGTGTCAACAAGACACCTATTCATTACTAATCCTATAGTAAGAAAAGGGTTAAATAAACACCTCATCATTACTAAGCCTGTGAACAGCGCTTACAGTTATGCTTCTTCCCCTGCGCCTGTCCATGTGTACGGAGCACTATGTGAACAGTTCTCCGTGTGCACGTGTGCGGGACGTTTTGCATCCGTGCTGCCGGAGAAAAAAATGTCAGCGAATTTTGCACACGGACACACGGTCCATGAAAACAAGCTGATGTGCATAGACCCATTCATTTTAATGGGTCTACATGTGTCAGTGTCTCTGGTACGTGAGAAAACTGTCACTACACGTACCAGAGCCTCTGACGTGTGAAAAAGGCCTTACAGACTACTTAATGGAGCATTAGATCCATCAATATAAGGACGCCAGACAACATTTTGGCTAGTGGTCTGCGCTGTAAGCTTTTGGTCTCTTTTCAGAAAAAAAGATCAGCCGATCATACTTTTCACCTTTAAGACCTTCTCTTCCCTTTAAAGAGGTTGTCCAGGATTGGGGTTCATATCTGCAGTCAGGATTCTCTAGTGCCAATGGTAGGAGCGGGCAATCATATGACTTCAAGTTTGGGATTGGCACACATGTGATCACATGCCAACTAGACATGTCTGGCCTCACTCAATTCACTTGTATTAAGCGAAATGTGGCTGGAATTATGAAAATCGCATGATCACCCGCTCCTGGCGCTGGCATCAGAGAATCCTGACAGTGTACACTGTGCATGCTGGCTGGATTTACAAGTCTGCAGTCACATAGAGTGACTACAGACTTGTACCCCAAACCTGGACAATATCTTTAACTGCTTCTTTGACCACTATGACAAGCACTGGCTCCAGGACTTCTGGCCTCAATTCATCAAAGCGATTTTGTCAGAATTTTTTGCGAAATTTTAGTGTTGCCTAAAAATTTTGATTTTTAATTTTTTTTTTTTAATGCCAATTTCCTCAAGCTTTGTAAAAAAGTCGGGAGCTGGGATCGGTTGTGGGTTATGGACCATGGTGGGGTTTTGAGGCCACATGTTGTCCAATTCCTTACGAGCTGTGACATTCCCTACTCCAGAAATTTTACTCCAGTCAGGGACTGGAGTTCGTTTTCTGGCAAAGAGAATGCCACTAATCAGACATTCCGGATGCATTAAGAGGGATGCACCTCTTCATGAATCACGAGTTTCTAACTTCAACACACCTCCTCTTCAAGACCGGCGAGAAAATCATCGATCTTGATGAATCGAGGCCCAAGTGGCAGTAGATTCTCAAGATTTTTGTATAATTCAGGACTAGAGGAATTCACCAGTAGTTGACATCCTAAAGAACATGCCGTAACAATAGAGAATTAAGGCAAGGACTTCAGCTGGCAAATGCATATGTTATAGGAGAAGATGGCAGGATCATATTCAGGAACAAGCAATAGTTGGTAACAAGTAATGATTATATAAAGCACCAGGTAGTGTGGTGATCTGACTGGGAATGAAAAATAAAAGGCCAAGCTTAGGAGTAACAGATTTGTTGAGCAAGTTGATGATGGAAGTAGCTGGCTAGGCACAAAGACATGTGTGTGCTTCTTCATTGCAGACTGGTGAGAGACTGACACTGGAGAGCAGAGAACAGAAGCATAAAAGGAGTGCTGAAAGCCCAGCAGCTCAGTGTGAGGCAAAGAGATAATCATGGAGCTGAGCCACATCTGTAGACCAACCAGGTTACCAGGAGATGTCCACCGCCACTTGGTCTATCCCAAAGAAGGATACTGCACCCACTTCATGTGTTCTCAGGTATCTTAATGCTGCAGTCTCAAGCTGTAGACCAGTGTGACCAGAGAGTTACTGCATCAAGGAATGTGCATATCCTTCTGGGACTTGTGGTTCAACTACTAAGGAATCTGCAAGAGAACTGTTGAGAAGATGTTACTGGACTTGTGGTTCTACTACGAAGTTCATGAGTGAACTGGTAATGAAGGAATTTTGCTTTGTGACCTTAATGCGTGCCAACATCCTCGGCAACTGGGCACCATTGTTTCAGCCATTTCTGGGTTAAGTGTTATTAGTTAGGAGTGCATTTGCTGTCACTTAAAGAGAAAGTGTCATCCTTAACTGTGGGCCAGCAGCACAGGTAGATTTGGGGAACTTATGGTGTGAATGCTGTACTATTGTACCCCTTAGTGAGAGCCCTTTACTATCACAATATCCAGGTCTACCATAAAGCACAACCTTTAAGAGTGTCACATATCTGTTTGTGTGATATCCTTTGTTCACCTATGCCCCCGGCCTTTTACACCATTTTAATAAACCTGTTATTTTGTTTTAATCTTACCTCTTGTGACTGTATATGGAGCATGGACAGGGGTTTATTGAGTCATCCTCTGGCAGAAGAGGAAGACCCTCCTGCATGCCCTTAGAGCTCACAGAAAGATTCGGGTGGAGGCATAACTGATACCCTGCTCACGGAGGCCTCTTAAAGGGGCGTTACATACAGCTGACACACTACTCAAATGGCAAGGATCAGAGAACTCCAATCTGGATCATCCGGAAACGCCATGATCAATGCAGCCTGCAGAATCTAAGCGGTTATAGAAAGGAAGAGGGCTCCTTATCCCTCCCGATGAATAGATCTTGGTGCGTCAATGACTTGTTATGGCAGCTGGATTACTAACAATATTGTGCTATTTTAACAATCACATGTTCAAGTCCCCTACTGGGAAAGAATAAGACTATGCTGCAATACGGCCATTAACAATGAAAAAAAGACCCATTTTCCTCTGTGTGGACTACCACTTTAAATTTCCATAATCACTGGTATCTTATTGGTATTCTGCAGGGGAATAGTCATTTAAAATAATGGGATTGCTGGCATTTTCCACTAACCAGCATCCTTTATACATGCAGTTTCCACAAGGCAACGACAGCAGAGTGTAAAACATGTACGGCTGAGTGTTTCTGGACTGTTCCCACTAATGGCGCGATATGACCGCTCCTTATCCTATTTATACGCTGACCTGATTCTCTGCGGAGTATTTACAGACCTTGGGAATGCTTTGTCTTCATATAATAGCTACAGGAAATACCTGCAGAAAATCGTACAATAATGATGTGCAGCTGTCTCAGACAACAAGAGACCTGTCCTGCGCCCGAGAGCTGATGCGGAGTAATCTGTGTATAGCTGGGAATTGATTACGCAGGGCATAAATTAAATTAGTGCTAACAGTTTGCACACAACGCAGTGACGAGGCTAATATTGGAAATTGTGGGAAGTCGTCACTTAATATCCCATGGCTGCCTTGACAACAGGGTTTCTTTAAAAAATTATATATTTTTCTATATGATAAAAATCAACAATATGAATAACATTAAGCATTTTTTTTTAAAAGTTTAATAATATAAATTTTCTGATTACCGTATTTTTTGGACCATAAGACGCACTTTTTCCCCCCCAAAATTTGGGGGAAAATGGGGGTGCGCCTTATGGTCCCAACATACCAAAAAATCTGGTGGCGGCGGCGGTCCCGGTGGCGGCGGCAGCCTTCCTGTGGTGTCTGGCCAGCAGCGGGGCTCTGTGCTGCGTGGGGGGCTCCGCCGGCATTTCCCTCTTAGCCGGACAGCCCCCCGCAGCTCCGCTGCTGCGGCCTCCTGATACATGGCCGCCAGGGGCCTCCGGTGGCGGTCCCGACGAAGTCTTCCGTGCGGTGGTGCCGGGGCAGCAGCCGGCTCTGTGCTGCAGGGGGGCTCCGCCGGCATTTCGGTCTTAGCCGGAAAGCCCCCCGCAGCTCGGCTCCCTCCTGCATCTCGGTGGCGTCCTCAAACATGGCTGCCAGGGGACTCCGGTAAGATGGCCGCCGAATCTCATTCAAGTCTTGGCAACGAGATCTCTTCTCCCGAGATCTCAGGACAAGATCTCGGGAGAAGAGATCTCGTTGCCGAGACTTGAATGAGATTCGGTGGCCATCTTACCGGAGTCCCCTGGCGGCCATGTTTGAGGACGCCACCGAGATGCAGGAGGGAGCGGAGCTGCGGGGGGCTTTCCGGCTAAGACCGAAATGCCGGCGGAGCCCCCCTGCAGCACAGAGCCGGCTGCTGCCCCGGAACCACCGCACGAAAGACTTTGTCGGGACCGCCACCGGAGGCCCCTGGCGGCCATGTATCAGGAGGCCGCAGCAGCGGAGCTGCGGGGGGCTGTCCGGCTAAGAGGGAAATGCCGGCGGAGCCCCCCACGCAGCACAGAGCCCCGCTGCTGGCCAGACACCACAGAGCACAGGAGGCTGCATTGGGACCACCGCTATGGGATGTGAGTACCATATATTGCACAGCGACCCCACAGAGCACAGCGACCCCACAGAGCACAGCCACCCCACACAGCACAGCCACCCCACACAGCACAGCCACCCCACAGAGCACCCCTGCAACACAGAGCACTTCGGACTGTAAGACGGACCCCCATTTGACACATTTTTTTTTCCCTGTTTTCCTTCTGAAAATTTGGGGTGCGTCTTATGGTCCGGTACGTCTTATAGTCCGAAAAATACGGTACTGTACATCGCCCTCAAATTAGTGCATTGCACAAAGACTTTTAGGAGAATTAAGAATGCGGTCCTGATGCAGAAAGTACACATTCCTTACATGTCACATGAATAAAGCAGAAAACAGAGGCAATCAACAATCCTGGAGCTTCAGAAAATAAACTTCCTTTTGTTGCAGCAAAATATTTCACAATTTGACCGATTAGTCCAGAGCACCTGCTGCCATTTTTCTGTCCCCCAGTTCCAATGTTTTATGCATAGTTGACCCACTTGGTCTTGTTTCCATGTCGATGGTACACTTTCAGGGCACAATTCTTCCATGAAGACTACTTTTGGACTGATTTCTTTAAAACTGTAGATGAGTGTAGCTGCGTCTCATTTATTACTGCCAGTTCTGAGCTGATGGCACTGCTGGACATCTTGCAAATTCAAAAGGGAAGTAAGCATGATGTGTCTTTCACCTGCTGCACTAAGTTTCCTCCGCAGACCACTGCGTTTACAGTCCTGAACATTACCATTGTTCAGTGTTCTCAATACTGAGAAATACAGGAAGATACTTAGTCATCATGCAGTACCATAAGGGAGGCATCTGATTGGCTCCAAATTTATTCTGGAGCAGGACCAAAACCTCAAAACATATAGCCAATGTCATTAACAACAAGGCGTCCTGAAAGTGATGATTTGGCCTTCAACGAGCCCTGATCTCAACATCATCAAGTCTGAGATTACATGAAGAGACAGAAGGTTTTATGCCAGACTACATCCACAGAAGAGATGATAGGCCTCCCAGGATTACCTTCTTTATGTATTTTAGGCAACATGTAGAAGGTACCTGTTTTGGGATTGCCTGGTATTAGTTCCAGCAGTGAGGATGAAGTAGCATCAAATCCATTGATGATGTGTTAGTTCCTCAGTGTATTGTTTGGTGGGATCTTCCTGAAGTGGAGTGTAGTATTTTATATCCAAAAGTTGTCTGTTTGCTTCCTGGATGTAATCTGTCGTGTTCATGATGAAAACAGCTCCTCCTTTGTCTGCTGGTTTGATGATGATATTGTTGTTGGCTTTTAAGGATTGTATGGCTTTTCTTTCCTCCATACTGATATTGTTTGGCACTTTATGGTGTCTGTCCAAAATGTCAGATTTAACTTTTTTGCAGAAACAGTCTATGTAATGATCCAGAGTTTGGTTGTGCCCAGGTTGCGGGGTCCAGTTTGTCCTCTTTTTCTTTTTTGCTGTGTCGTTCACATTGTCTTGTGAAGTGATATCTGCATGGTTATGAAAGAATTCTTTAAGTCGCAATCTGCGGAAGAATTCCTCGATGTCACTACAGAACTGAGCCGTATCAAGCTGTTTTGTAGGACAGAATGTTAGTCCCTTAGATAAAACATGCATTTCTCCTGCTACATTGAGACCTGCTTTCTTCCTGAGTGTGTCCAGTTTCTTTTTCTTTTGATAATGAGGTGATGTTTAAATTATTGTAGAATTCCCGTAGCGCCTCCTTGATGAAACATGAACCCGGTCCTTGTATTCGGTCAAATACCACCCAACCATCAAGCTCACCCTCAACTTTTCAAAGTCTCAAATACATTTTCTGGACTTGACAATATACATCAAGGACAACGCCATACAAACATCAATTTACTATAAGCCCTCAGGACGTCCAGCATATCTTAGACGGAACAGCTTCATCCAAGACACACAAAAAATCCATCATCTACAGTCAAGCTCTGAGATATATTCAGATATGTTCAGACAGCAAAGACAGAGAACTACAGCTGCTATCACTGAGGAATATGTCCCTACTGTACAACAAGGATACCATCCACTGGTAATAGATGAACATATCCACAGGGCTACAAAAAATCCCAAGAAGCAGCCTCCTGGATTACAAACGGAAAGAGGACAACAGGGTACCTCTTGTGGTCACATACAACCCTCACATGAGCATCCTAAGGAAAATTGGTGCTGATCTCCAACCCATATTCCACAGAGACCACAAATTGAAAGACATATTCCCAGAACTACCACTCCTCTCCTACAAACAGCCCCCTAACTTAAGGAATCTCCTTGTCAGAAGTGTCCTCTCGTCACCATCAGTGACTGGCACATTCCCATGTAACAACAAAAAATGCAAAACTTGTACCCATATATTACCAACAAATACAGTCCGCGAACCAAACACAAATCAGGACTATAAGGTCATGGGTTCCTTTTCATGTACATCCTCCAATGTGGTGTACATGATACAATGTACGAGGTGCCCTGGAGCTATCTATATTGGGGAAACCATGCAAAAATTACAAACAAGGATGAATCTACACAGACTGTAAGGTTCTTTGTACATGTTCTTGAAACTCAGTTTTTCCGTCAGCCATTTTGCTTTCTGTCTTGCTGCAGCTATTTTGCCCTCAGTCAATATGGAGTTTTCAGCTTTCATGTTCCCGCCCTGATTCTCTCCCTCTTGCTTCATAAGCAGCCACAGCTGAGCAATCAGTGCTTCTGAATCTAGCCTGCAGTGAACCTGTGACCTGACTCCTGGAAGCCTTGGATTTTGTACTCCAGCTATTCCTACTGAGGAACTCTGGAACTTTTGTGTGGACTCTGGAACCCTGCTCTTTGAAAGACTCACGTTTGCATGGACTTACGGTAACAGAGAAGAAGATCCTGAACCTGTTGTGAAGAGTGATTGCTGAGCTTAAGTTATTCTGGCCTGCTGTGTATCCTGCTTCTGTATCTGCAAACTGTGTGACTATTTTTGCCAACTTGTATGAAGTAATACAAGACCTTCTATATCAAACCTGTGTCTCATGTATTTTCATCGCACCCAAGCACAAGACGCTATATGAACTGTACTACATACATTACAAGATTCAGAAGCCAAACGTTAGTGTCTGCTGGGTCTGGGAAGGCTGTGTCTGCTGTAACTGTGGATATCAGACGTCCGGTTGTACTTTCTGTGATGACAGTGGTTGTGACTTCTCACAACCATTCCAGGTGAGCAATTCCCTTAAGTTTTTTTTTTCTGCAGTGTTACCACAGGTAAACACTATTGTTTTTTTTTTTTTTTCTCTTTTGTGTCTGCTGTAACTGTGGATATCAGATGTCCGGTTGAACTTCTGTGATGATAGTGGTTGTGACTTCTCACAACCATTCCAGGTGAGCAGTTCCCTTAATTTTTTTTTCTCTCTGCAGTGTTACCACAGGTAAACACTATTGTTTTTTTTTTTTTTCTCTCTCCCTTCCAGTACTCCTGTCTTAAAAGATCTGGAAAATGGAGGCCCGCATAAAGGAACTTTGCGGAGTGACTGATAATATCCTTGCAGATTTACAGACTATAAAAACCCGTTTTACAAACCTACAGGACCTCACTAATCACAATTTGCAAGTGTTTGGACAGACTGCCCAGGATTTACGAGCCAGGATTGAGGTTCTAGAGGAGCGAGTCCAGGCTCCTGCCGTAGCCCCGAGTTCTGGGATTCCCAAGTTGCCCCCTTTTCGTTTTGGCGGTGAACGTGAAAAATTCAGGGGATTTATTAACCAATGCAATCTGTTTTTTTCTGCACATGCTTCACAATTTCCCACTGAACGATCTAAAGTGCTTACTATAATTATGTTACTTACCAACAAGGCTTTGATGTGGGCAAACCCTCTGATTGAGACTGAGGATGAATGTTTGGATCATCTTGATGCTTTCATTTCAGCCATGGGGCAGGTGTTTGATGACCCCAATCGAGGTGCAACAGCTGAAGCAGCCATGTTAACTTTGCGCCAAGGTAAGCACTCGGTAGCCGAATATGCCTTGGATTTCAGGAGATGGGCCCTTGATACCACCTGGGACAGTTCCGCCAAAAAATCTATTTTTCGAAAGGGGTTGTCTCCACTAATTAAGGATGAACTTGCTCGTGCCGACCCTCCCACTGCGTTAGGTGACTTTATTAACTACTGCATCCGTATTGATGCTCGCCTGACTGAACGCAGGCAAGAGAGATGGTTCGAAAGCAATCGCACTAACCTTTTCCTACCTTACTCCCCAGCTAAGGAACCTTTGAGTAGGATCACACGGGAACCTGAACCTGAACCCATGCAGGTAGACTCTTTACAAAGACGGGTTAGTGATGCACGCAAAGAACATCGTTTTAAGGAAAATCTATGTTTCTATTGTGGTAAGTCAGGGCACTTCATTATAAACTGCCCCAGCCGTTCTCGTAAGACTACTGCAGCACTCATTCACTGTGAGTGTTGCGAGAGGAGATCTGTCAGGTCCGAGCCTCAGGCTCCAGAGAGATCTGCAGCAACAGATCTTGATTTCTCGGACTTAAACTCCGTTACTTCTGAGGACGATGACTGTGTAAATGCTGCAATTTTTCAAGTTTCCTCGGCGGTGTCCCAGCTGAGTTGTAAGAAAAACAATTCTCATTGCTTTCTTTCCATCAAACTCTGGGTTGACTCAGCCTGGGTGTCTAGCTCTGCTATGATCGACTCAGGGGCAAGTGGAAATTTTATGGATGTCTCCTTTGCTCTGAAACAGGGGATACGTTCAGTGAAGAAGGCTACTCCAGTACAGATGGAAACTGTGGATGGCTCCCTGCTGACCTCTGGACCAGTGGATCAGGAAACAGAGCCTTTGAGGGTCCTTATGGGTAAAGATCATCAAGAGAAACTGTCCTTTATGCTTATCTCTTCTCCCCACTTTCCCATTATTCTAGGGCTACCATGGCTGCAGGCTCAGAACCCTACCATTAACTGGGAGACCAAGGAATTACACTTTCCAGAGAAACAGATGACTCCAGAAGTTTCAGCGTGCTCTGTTCCTAAAGGAACCATGTCAGTCCCTGAACTACCAGCTGTATACCAGGACTATGTGGATTTATGTGACAAGAAGAACGCTGACCAGCTTCCCCCTCACCGTCCATATGATTGTCCAATTGAATTATTGCCTGGAGCAGAGATACCTTTTGGTAAGATCTACCCCCTGGCGGGGCCTGAGCTAAAGGCTTTAAAGGATTACATAGACGAAAATCTAGCCAAGGGCTTCATACGCCCCTCTTCATCTCCTGCAGGTGCACCCATCTTCTTTGTAAAGAAGAAAGATGGATCTCTGAGACCCTGCGTAGACTATAGGGAACTCAATAAGGTTACTATTAGAAACCGTTATCCATTGCCTTTAATCCCTGAGTTATTGGAGAGAGTGCGGCATGCCAAAATTTTCTCTAAATTGGATCTCCGTGGGGCCTATAACTTGGTCCGTATTAGACCTGGGGATGAGTGGAAGACTGCATTCAGGTCACGCTATGGACACTTTGAATATCTAGTTATGCCTTTTGGTCTGAGTACCGCCCCAGCCACTTTCCAACACTTGGTGAATGACATCTTCAGGGATCTCTTAGATACATTTGTGGTGATTTATTTGGATGATATTCTAATTTTTTCTAACTCCACAGAGGAACATCATGGACATGTGAGAATGGTCTTGGAACGTCTAAGACAAAACCATCTTTACATCAAACTTGAAAAGTGTGAATTCCATAGGACCGAAATTCAATTTCTGGGGTATGTACTGTCTACACAAGGAATTGGTATGGATGGAAGCAAGACCCAAGCCATCAAGGATTGGCCAAGTCCTAGAAATGTGAAGGAGGTGCAGCGCTTCATCGGGTTTGCCAACTTCTATAGACGTTTCATTAGGAATTTCTCTGAGGTAGTGTCACCTATCACCCAACTTACCCGGAAAGAGTCTAGGTTCTCCTGGACTCCCCAAGCCCAGGAAGCATTTTCCCGTCTGAAAGATAAATTTACCACCGCACCTATTTTGGTACATCCCAACCCCGAACTTGCCTTCATAATAGAGGTGGATGCTTCAGACTGTGCCGTTGGAGCTATACTCTCTCAGAGAACAGGTGAGAAGAATGTCTTGCATCCCTGTGCCTTCTTTTCCCAGCAGTTGTCTTCGGCTGAGAGGAACTACGATGTGGGCAATAGAGAGTTGTTGGCCATTATTGCCGCCTTCAAAGAATGGAGACACCTTCAGGGAGCTGCACAGCAAATAGTCGTCCTGACAGACCATCGTAACCTTGAATTTATCAGGTCGGCTAAGTGCCTGACTCCTCGCCAGGCTGGCTGGAATCTTTTCCTAAACCAATTAAATTTTTTAATTTCTTATAGGCCAGGATCGCGCAATGGAAAGGCTGATGCACTCTCTAGGATTCATTCAGCAGAGACCCGTCCACTTACTCCTCCTAAGACTATTCTTCCTGACTCTAGATTCCTAGGAGTAATTCATAATCAAGACCTACTTAAGGACATCAAGGAAGCATACCATGCGGATTCCTTGTTGGCACAACCCCCAAGGGACGTAAGTCTTGTCTTTAAGAATGGTGTGTGGATTCTGGGACAACGTCTATATATTCCTGAAACAGTCAGATTGAGAGTATTGCAACTCATTCACGATTCCAAGATAGCTGGGCATAGAGGAATTCTAAAGACACAGGAATTTCTTTCTCGTTTCTTTTGGTGGCCCACTTGCAGGAAGGATGTTTTAAACTATGTCACTTCATGTGAAGTCTGTGCAAGATGCAAAACACCTCGCTCCTCACCAACTGGTCTGTTACAACCTTTCCCACCCCGTCCCGCCCGTGGGGATCCATTTCTATGGACTTCATTGTGGAGTTACCAACCTCTCAAGGGAAGAACACCATTCTAGTGGTGGTTGACCGTCTAACAAAGGCAGCTCATTTTATACCTTGTGTCGGCTTACCCACTGCAAAACAGACATCAGATTTGATGATTAAAGATGTGTTTCGCTTACATGGAGTACCGGATGAGGTTATTTCGGATCGAGGGGTGCAATTCACTTCTAGGTTTTGGCAAAATTTCTGTGCAGCATTGGACATTAAAGTAAACCTTTCTTCTGCTTTTCATCCCCAGACTAATGGACAGACCGAACGAACCAATCAAACCCTGGAGCAGTATCTCCGCTGTTTTATCTGCCACCTACAGGATGATTGGGTGGATCTACTTCCATTAGCTGAGTTCTCTTATAACAACTCTCAGAGTGCCTCCACTAAGCAGTCTCCTTTTTACTCCAATCTAGGTTATCATCCTAACATTCTACCACGATTTCCCATAGAAACGCCTTTACCAGCAGTGGCTGAAAGAATCACGTCTTTACAGAAGAATATGGATCTTCTAAAGGAGAATCTGGAATCGGCTCAGGAAAGGTACAAGAAAGCAGCAGATAAATTTCGTAAACCTGCACCAGCTTTTAAGGTAGGAGACCTGGTCTGGCTGTCAACCAGAAATCTTAAGTTAAGGATTCCATCGTCTAAGTTGGGACATAAGTACATTGGACCCTATAAAATTAGTAAAATTATAAGTGCCGTTGCTTGTCGTCTTCAACTGCCCAGAACTATGAGAATCCACCCTGTCTTTCATGTATCCCTACTAAAGGCTGCAACACCCAATACGTTTCCTGGACGTTCTTCTCCTTGCCCTGACCCAGTGCTAGTCGATGGTCAGGAAGAATTTGTGGTGGAAAGGATTCTGGATTCCAGGTTATACAGAAATCAGTTACAATATTTGATTAAATGGCAAGGCTACCCAGTGGAGGACAACTCATGGGAACCAGTCAATAACGTTAATGCTCCTCGTTTGCTCCGCCAGTTTCATCAGAGGTACCCAGACAAGCCTGGTCTGAGGCCATCCGGAGGTTGTCCCTAAGGGGGGAGTAATGTAAGGTTCTTTGTACATGTTCTTGAAACTCAGTTTTTCCGTCAGCCATTTTGCTTTCTGTCTTGCTGCAGCTATTTTGCCCTCAGTCAATATGGAGTTTTCAGCTTTCATGTTCCCGCCCTGATTCTCTCCCTCTTGCTTCTTAAGCAGCCACAGCTGAGCAATCAGTGCTTCTGAATCTAGCCTGCAGTGAACCTGTGACCTGACTCCTGGAAGCCTTGGATTTTGTACTCCAGCTATTCCTACTGAGGAACTCTGGAACTTTTGTGTGGACTCTGGAACCCTGCTCTTTGAAAGACTCACGTTTGCATGGACTTACGGTAACAGAGAAGAAGATCCTGAACCTGTTGTGAAGAGTGATTGCTGAGCTTAAGTTATTCTGGCCTGCTGTGTATCCTGCTTCTGTATCTGCAAACTGTGTGACTATTTTTGCCAACTTGTATGAAGTAATACAAGACCTTCTATATCAAACCTGTGTCTCATGTATTTTCATCGCACCCAAGCACAAGACGCTATATGAACTGTACTACATACATTACACAGACATACAATCAGGAATGAAATGGACACGCCTGTGGGAAACCATTTCTCTGGAACTGGACATTGTATGACAGACTTAAAAGTCTTAATACTAAAAGGTCATTTTAAGGATGACAGAGAGAAAAAAATGGGAATTCAAACTTCTAAGGATGTTCAATACTTTGACACTAGGACTCAGTTTAACACCTGGACTTATGACTCACTACATGGACACAGTTCACACTTCCAGCAGAAGGACTGCAGACAACTAAATGGCGTCAGATTTTCCCCAGAATACAATTGATCTATGAAAATTACCCCACTACGTAACCAAGCTGTGACATTTAGATTTGGGATAGCGGTGGAAAGGATTTCCACAGGGATGATGTTCCTAGGTAATCTAGTGCCCTTTCCCGAGCATTTATGGAATATCTGCCAACTATAAACCGCCGCTTTAGTAAGCGGTAGTAATGTAGCCGGCAGAGGGAGACCTATCAAAGACACTGCTAGTATAGCTCTGTATGACAATGGGGACATCTGAGATTCTTCCACATGGACCCAATGTGTTTGTGATTGTCAAAACCAACCTAATGCCAAGGTAGAGATCTGAGATGCTATATAATAGTTAGGAATGTCTGCCACTCCCAAACCACCCATCCATTTATCTCTAGATAAAATATGATTGGCTATCCTGGGCTTGTCCCGCCCAGACATATGTCGACATCAAACTCTTAATGGCTCTGAAAAAGGTCTGTGGAAGTATTATGGGTAACGTCCTGAACAGGTAGAGAAGTTTTGGCAGAAGAAGCATCTTAAAAGTTGCAATCCTGCCCAACCAAGAAACTTCAACCTTAGCAAGTCTTTGAGTTTCAGACTTTAAATTAGCAAGCAAGGGATCATAATTGGAAGAATACAAGAAAGAGTGGGATGATGTGACCATAATCCCCAGATATCTTAAACCCTTTGTTTGCCAGTCCAGAGCATACCTATGTTTCAACAAAGACACTGTCTCCATGGATAAATTAAGTGGCAAAGCCTGCGTTTTTTGTGCATTAAGCTTGTAATATGATACTTTCCCAAAATACAGAATTACCTCCATTGCATGTTCTAATGAGTCTATTGGTTGCGATAGTGTCAGTATTACCTCATTGGCAAAAAGGGAAATAACATGTGTTCTGTTCCCTATTTGTATCCCTGTAATTGAGCACTGAGTTCTTAACACCTGGGCTAAAGGTTCGATTGAGAGTACAAAAATCAAAGGTGACAAAGGGCAGCCCTGGCACGTCCCATTGCTGATTAGAAAATTGTCTGATAGGGCCCCATTAGAAAAGATCCTGGCTGATGGTTGGAAGTATAACGCCTGTATCCCTGAGAAGATGTCTCCAGTGAAGCCTATCTTCCTCAGAACTGAGAAAACAAAATCCCAATGAATGCGGTCAAATGCCTTCTCGGCATCTAACGCTACAAGCAGCGCCTCTGACTTCTTGGCTTCTATGTAGTGTGTTATGTTGAGGATGCGTCTGGTGTTGTCTGCCGCATATCTGTTTTTAATGAATCCCACCTGATCGATTTCTATCAGATCGGGCAGTAAATGGGCTATTCTGTTTGCTATGACTTTTGCATATATTTTAAGGTCGGTATTAAGTAGTGATATGGGTCGAAAATTTTGGGGTTCATCTGATTGTTTTCCAGGTTTTGGAAGGGTAACAATGAGAGCCTCTTGATCTTCTTTGGGAAAAGATCCCTTTTGGAAGGCATCCTGGAAAAAGGGTAGGAGGTGGGGAGTGAGGATGCCTTCAAATGCTATATAGTAGGCATTAGTAAGGCCATCTGGTCTGGTGATTTACCTTTAGGTAGAGATTTTATAGTTTGAGCTATTTCAGTAAAAGTGATCGGAGTATTAAGGGTCGTTAATTGTTGTTCCGAAATTTCGGGCAGGTGGATAGTATCCAAGAAGGATTGTATATCCTTATTTGAGGGCTGATAAGTAAATGGGTCTTGTTTTAAGTTATATAGCTCCTTGTAGTAGTCTTTGAACCTGTTAGCTATTTGCCTTGGATCAGTGATTTTGCCTTTCCGCTGTTTGTCCCATATATATGGGATTCTCCCATTTATTTCTTTAGATTTGAGTCGTGACGCTAGTAGTTTGCCCGCTTTATTATTTTGTGAGTAGTATGCTGCTTTGGCTTTCTTTAGTCGTTTTTCATAATCCATAAGCAAACACTCTCTAAGCTGTTGTCTTAAATTCTTAAGTTTCTCTGACAAAGTATGAGACGGGGATGAGCTGTTTTGTAATTCAATAGATTTAATATCAGTTGTCAGCGATGTTATTAATTTTGTCTTGTTCTTCTTGACCATATGACCTAGTTTTATGAAAGTACCTCTTATGAAGGCCTTATGGGCGTTCCAAATGAGACCTTGAGAGACCTGTGGGCTACTATTGAGTTGACAATATTCCTCTAGGTCTTTGCCTATTGTTTTATTGTATTCTGGATGAGTTAGTAAAAATTCATTGCATCTCCAGAGGAATGTTGGAGAACAATTATTCTTTTCAGCTATGTCAGGGAAATGGCCGCGTGGTCTGACCAAGTGATAGTTTCTATGGATGCTCCAGCTACAGCCATTAAAAGTTCTCTATCTATAATAAACATGTCTATCCTAGAATAGCTGTCATGTACGTTAGAGTAAAAGGAAAAGTCTCTTTCAGAGCTGTGCAGTGCCCTCCAAGTATCATACAGATCATTTTGCCACAAAGTTTTCCCTAAAGACATATGTCTGTGCGAGGTTCTGTGTGATGTGTCCATGTGCGGGTCAGCAATTATATTGAAATCACCACAAATCAAAAGTCTCCCTTGTTTAACTGCGTTCGTTAATCTTAAAATTTTCCTGAAAAATTTAATTTGACCCTGATTCGGAGCATAGACATTAGCTATTGTGTAAGGTTCATTATTCAGCATACAAATAAGAATAAGGTACCTCCCTTAAGGTTCTGTAATGGTCTGAATGACATTTACCGCAATAGTATGTTTTATAGCAATTAGAACCCCCTTGACTTAGATTGGTGATGTGAGTGTATAATAGTAGGATACGTTCTATGACAAATTCTATATGCATCCCTCTGCAGCAAGTGAGTTTCTTGAGCACAAAACACATCCGCTGACAGAGAAGTGGCTTCCTTCCACATGTGGGCCCTTTTTTGTGGCATGTTTAACCCTTTTACGTTCATAGATATTATTTTAATCCCCATTTATCATGTGTGGTGGTGCTATAGGTTCACTTACCCCCCCTGGTAGTGTGGATGATACTTTTGTGGAACTCTGACACTCCATCATTAGGATCTCTGTACCTTTGTAGCTCCTACTCCAATTCCTAAATAAAACTAAGTTAAACAAGCAATCAAACATAAACGAATAAACCATTCTTTGAATAAGAACAGAACAAGTGGATATGACAAACGTCTGATCCATTTTTGGGGTCAACAGTTTATATTGTTGCCGGGAGGGGATTCTTTCATGTATCCGGGTCTATCCCGCTTGAGAGAAAGATGTTCAGCGGTTCCTACGTTTATGACTGTCTGCTTTTTTCCAGTCATCCGTAATCTGTGTAGAGGACCTCTGAGGTAAAGACAGAGCAGCAGATGTAGTTATGCCCCATTCTTGAAGAACCTTAACACCTTCTTCTGCTGTAGATACTGTGTGAGTAGCATTTTTGTAGAATATGATGAGACGTACAGGAAAGCCCCATCTGTATAGAATCTTATTTTCCCGCAGAGCAGTTGTAATAGGGATAAATTGTCTTCTAAGTTGCAAAGTCAGCGGAGAGAGGTCTGCATATACAGAAATCATATGGGACGGAGCAGGGAGTTTTCCCATTTTCCGTGTTGTAGTCATGACATTTTCTTTAGTTTCATAAAAGTGTATTTTTGCTAGAACGTCCCTGGGTACGGATTCGTCTAAGTGCCGCGGGCGTGGAAGTCTGTTGTGAATGGGTTTGAGATGAGTTCTGAGCAGAGGCTCCCTCTGGTGGTTACAAGCGGTACTAGTGAGGATTGTGAGGACTGGGAATCAGGTGTTACTGATTGGTCTTATATAAGGGAGTCATTTTCCCATCAGGGTTGCCGGTGATCAATTGTTCTGGTCTGAATCCTTCTTTCCAGTTTCCCTTGTAGCCTGCTGTGTCGTGTCTGCATCTCCTGCTATCAGATAAGACAATTTCTTATTTTGTGTTTTTGCTATATTTTTGCATTTTGTCCTGCACTTCTGTGGGGGCCTTCAGGGTCCCCTCCGGGGGCTTTTGCCCTCTCAGTTTAGTCCAGCCACTGTGTTTTGTACTTTTGCTTTTTCCAGTTTTTTTTTCAGTGGCTGCTGTTTTGTTTTTGTTACACCAGAGAACTAATTTAGGTGGTAGAGGTCGTGTGATCTCAGGTGATTTTGAAATTAGTAGAGTTGGTGTTTTTTCAGGGTTTTCTGAGATTGCAGTAAGTACCCTTCCTATCCTTTTCTATTTAGATAGTTTGGGCCCAGCGTTTGCTCATACTATTTTCTTTCTGTGTCAGTATTTCCTCTTGTCTAACCGCCATTACATGTTTGGGGGCTTTCTATTATCTTTGGGGTTCTGCTCCGGGGCAGATAGCTTTCCTATTTCTATCTTTAGGTGTAGTTAGTTTCTCAGGCTGTGACGAGGCGTCTAGGACCAACGTAGGAACGCTCCACGGCTGCATCTAGTTGCGGTGGTTAGTCAGGGTACTGCAATCTCATAGATTCCAACTGCTCTGGTGTATTTCCTTTTTTACCTGCACTCCTCAGCTACCGTAACATAACAGAAGTCTATGAGCCCAATCAATGGTCAGATCCACAGGGGCACTATCAGGAAGAAGGGCTTTTATTATATTCCGAATATATTGTTTGAGCTTTTGAGAGGGAACATTTTCGGGTATACCCCTAAACTTAAGGTTATTACGGCGAGACCTATCTTCAAGATCCGTCATTTTTTTTTCCTCATTTGGACTTCTTCTACCAATTTGTAGTGAGCGTCTATCAAATCATTGTGGGAGGATGTAAACTGGCCCATTTTGTGTTCAATATGATCCACCCTGGTTTCCACCTCACTTACTGCAGACTTGATAGGGTGTATGATTTGCATCATGGTGAGCTGTATAGATTGGTTAAGTGCTTGCAACATTTGTTTTTTTTTTGCATTCAGTGACTGGGGTGTCTGATGCTGGCAAAGAATCCAGAAAGTCATTAGCAATAACATGCGAATCTGCCGGTACAGGACTATCACCCACCTCTGTGGACTGTGCTGTTCCCTTATTCAGTTGGGGCTGCTGGCGTCTGGCTCTCTGAGGGTTAAGCTGAGAGTAAACCTGCTTCTTCTGCCAGGGCCCCTCAGCTTTATCTGCATGCAGGATCTTCTGTTCTGCTGTTGGGCTTCTCACACAGCCTTCTGATAAGGGAGAGGGACAGGGAGATGGATGGCTTCTGTGTGTCCCTGCCAAGGAGGTAGGAGCTTCTACCCTCTGTCCTTTCCCCCCTGTCTGCTTTGTGTCTGTGGAAGCTCAGCGCCATCTTGGAGCCTTGGTCTCTGTTTTTCAGTGCTCTGTGTCTGCTGTGTGTCTGTAATGTCCATCTTTGTCTGCCCTCTGCCCTCCTGAATCTCCTCTAGCTCCCCTTTGTCACAGTATGGCTGCTGCTGGGGAGAGGTGCCATCCCTGCTGCTCAGAGACTGTGGGGAGGAGGGGCTGCTCTGCTGAGAATCAGCCCTGCTTGCATGCTGTGTGAGGGGGTCAGCGCCATGTTTGGAGATTGCAGCTCTCTTTCTTGATCTGGAAAAGTACATTTCCATGGCTTGTTTGGGCTGTGGGATTTTGCTTTTACCTCTTTTAAGCATCCTGGAGGCTTCACCCTTCCACAGAGCAGTGTAGGTACCGTGATGTAGCTGTATTCAGTCGCTTTTAGCAGGATAGACAAGGTGTTAGGGTCTGCGGAACGCACCTAATAGATGTAGTAGAGGGGTGCGTTCGCAGCCCAGGGTCCACCGTGCAGGCGAAGCCCGCTGCTAGTAAGATGGCGAAAGTAGCGAACTCTGTTATCCCGCAGAGTTGCTAAAATAAACGCCGTAGCTATATGGCGATAAGTGCGAACTCACTTAGCTTCAATGAGCCGCAAAGTAAAACGCTAGGGCGCTGAACCAGCGTTATAAAGCGAACCCTGTTGCGTCACAGAGCCACTGAGAAAAAGACTGTGTCCTGTTAACACCACAGGGATACACAGATAACTGCTGTGCGGATAGCAGTCCGTGATCATGCAGACAGCAAAGCAATCAAGCAATCTCACCGAAGAAGCCGGTATTCTAGGGGCTTATTTTAGCCAAGCCCTAACCACTTGCACTCAAATCTCCTCACCGGAGGTGCCGGTATTCTAGGGGCTTATTTCAGCCGAGCCCTAACCACATGCGTACATAAGCACATAATGCAATTGATAATAGCGCATGGCGGCCCAGCCATGCCACCCTTTTATAGTAACAGCTACAGGACCTGCCAGAAACAAGGACCAATGAGAAACTGTTCCAAAACACATGTAGTTTCAGGACCTTCCTGGCGGACCAATAGGAGCTGCTGCAATACCTGAACATGTGACCCCTGATCTCCAATGAGAGATCTTACCCTGGGCATGCTCAGAAGGGGAAATGCAGGACTTCGTCCCAAAGACGTCTGCTCCAGCACTGGCTATAATAGAAGATCCAGGAAGGGCAGCAGCAAGTCTCTGCACAGTATTGGAATGGGCAAGACGCTGGGACCGACGTCTCTGCTGAGCAGTTCCACTGCGGACGGAGATGGATGGGGGACCGCAGTAGGACTCGTTCGAGATTCCCCTTGTGCAGCATCGGGAACTCGAACCCTAACATTACCTCCCTCCTAGGGCCCCCCCTTCTTTGGGCCTCTGTTGTGTTTTGGTAGCTGAGGAGAATAAGCAAAAACGGCAATACACCAGAGAGGCTGGAACCTATTGGATTGCAGTACCCTGAATTAACCACACAACTAGAGGTAGCCGTGGAGCGTTCCGACGTTGATCCTAGACGCCTCGTCACAGCCTGAGAGATAACTACACCTAAAGGCAGAAAGATGAAAGCTATCTGCCCCGGAGCAGATCCCCAAAGAAAATAGGAAGCCCCCAAACATGTAATGGCGGTTAGACAAGAAGAAGCACAGACACAGACAGAAAATAGAATGAGCAAACGCTGTGGCCCAATCTGTCTAGACAGAAAAGTACAGGAAAGGATACTCACTGCAATCCAAAAAAACCCCTAAAAAATACCAACTCTTCTGATTGCAAAAACACCTGAGATCACACGATCTCTACCACCTAAAATCAGATCTCTGGTGTAACAAAACTAAGCCGCAACCACTGAAAAAACAGGAAAAAGCAAATGAACAAATAACAGTGGCTTCAGATAAACTGAGAGGAGCACAAGCCCCTGGAGGGGACCTGGCTGACCTCCACAGAAGTGCAGGGAACAATGCAAAAAGCAAGCACAAAAATAAAAGCAGAACATATCTTATCTGATAGCAGAAGATGCAGGCAAGACTCAGCAAACTTCCAAATGAACCAGGAACCACAATTGAGACAAGAACAATTGATCACCGGCAACCATCATGGGAGGGAATCTCCCTTATATCAGACCAGTCAGCGATCCCAGATTGCCATTCCTCGCTGAAAGGCTCAGTACTGTCTGTAACCACCAGAGGGAGCCTCTGCTCAGAAACCATCTCTAGCACATTCATAACAGGCCTCGCTGCGCTCAAAGGCAGCGATGAGCTGTGGAGCGTGAACATGCTTGGCAGGCTCCCAGGACCTATCCTCAGGCCCATAACCCCTCCAATCAAAATTTTTTGCCTCGTACCACCTTGCACCCAACAATGGCGTTCACCTCATGATCGTCGGTAGATGAACCCGACGTCCCGGCAGATGACTCGGAAAACCGGGAAATGGCCACGGGTTTCAGGAGGGACACGTGAAAGGTGTCGGTGATACCAAGGCAAGGTGGAAAAGCTAGGCGGTAAACCACCGGATTCACCTGCTCAAGAACTTTAATGGGGCCCAAAAAGCGAGGTGCAAACTTGGTGGACTCTACACGTAGCCTGATGTTTCGAGCAGAAAGCCACACTAGGTCACCCGGAGCAAATGTAGGAGCGGGGCGCTGATGGGCATCGGCCGAAGACCTCATCCTCTCTTTGGAGGCCTGAATGGCATCCTGGGTGCGGTCCCAAATGTCCCGTGCCTCCACAGCCCAGTCTGCCACCCTGGAATCGGCAGAAGACATGGGCATGGGCACTGGTACCCGCAGATGTTGACTGTAGTTCAGGAGGAATGGGGTCTGTCCGGTGGAGTCAGCCACAGCATTATTTAGAGCGATCTCAGCCCACGGTAGCAAGGATGCCCAGTCATCCTGCCTGGAAGAGACAAAATGTTGAAAGTATGTGACCAAGGTCTGGTTGGCCCTCTCTACAACCCATTCGTCTCGGGATGGTATGCAGAGGAGAGATTCAACTTAATGCTGAGTAAATGACACAGCTCTCTCCAGAACAGAGATGCAAACTGGGGACCTCGATCACTGACAATTTTGTCTGGCATCCCGTGTAGGTGGAAAATATGCCTGATGAATAATGCTGCCAAGGCCCGTGCAGATGGTAACCGTGGTAATGGCACCAAGTGCACCATTTTGGAGAAGTGGTCAGTTATCACCCAGATGATGGTGCAGCCCGGAGACTTGGGTAAGTCCACCACAAAATTCATCCCAACCATGTCCCAGGGCCTGTCTGCCACCGGTAAAGGGAAAAGTAACCCAGCTGGCCGTTGTCGAGGAGACTTATTCTTGGCGCAAGAGACGCACGCCTGAACGTATTCCCTGACGTCACGGACCATATGTGGCCACCAGTATGTCCTCGCCAGCAACTCAGATGTCCTCTTTGCCCCAAAATGTCCACCCACCCTGGACGAGTGTGCCCAAGAGAGTACCTCCGGTCGCAAATTGATGGGCACAAAAGTCTTCCCCGGAGGCACAGACTCAAGCGAAACCGGGGCCACAGTTCTTAGACTCTCTGTGGGGACAATCAACCGAGGCTCCTCCTCCACCTCCTCAGAGGACACCACGGAGCGAGACAGAGAATTGGCACGAATGTTGTTCTCACCGGAGAGAAAATTGAGGGTGAAATGGAACCGGGAGAAGAACAGGGACCATCTGGCCTGATGGGAATTTAGCCGCTGGGCGGTCTGTAAATAGACCAAATTTTTGTGGTCAGTGAACACTTGAAAGGGAAAGCGAGCCCCCTCCAGGAGATGTCTCCACTCGGAAAAGGCCAACTTCATGGCTAGCAACTCCCTATCCCCAATGGAATAATTTCTCTCCGATGGTGTGAAGGTCTTGGAGAAGAAGCAAGGATATTTACGACCTTGAGCATTATTTTGAAAAAGGACTGCTCCAGCACCAACGGACGAGGCATCTACCTCCAATATAAAAGGCTTATGAACCTCGGACGCTGTAGGATAGGAGCGCTAGCAAAATGGGACTTGATTGAAGTAAAGGCCTTGGAGACCTCCTCTGACCACAATTTGAGATTGGCTCCCTTCTTGGTGAGGGCTACCAAGGGAGCAACCAAAGTAGAGAAGTGAGGAATGAATTGGCGATAGTAATTAATGAACCCCATAAAGCGCTGCACCGCTTTAAGAGAGTGGGGTTCTTGCCAATTCATTACAGCCTGTAGTTTGGCATGATCCATAGCCAATCCCTGAGTGGAGATGATATAGCCCAGGAATGGCAGAGACTCCTGCTCAAACACACACTTCTCCAACTTCGCATATAAGGAATTTGCCCGCAAGAGGTCGAAGACCCTGCAAACATCTACCCGGGTGGGTGTCCATATCTGGAGAAAAGATGAGAATGTCATCCAGATAGACTACCACAGAGGTGGCAAGCATGTCCCGGAAGATGTCATTAACGAAATCTTGGAAGACGGCTGGAGCATTACAGAGCCCGAAGGGCATCACAAGATATTCGTAATGTCCATCTCTGATATTGAACGCCATCTTTCATTCGTCCCCCTCATGGATGCGGATCAGATTATAGGCACCACGAAGATCCAGCTTAGTAAATACCCTTGCTCCCCGGAGCCTATCAAAGAGCTCAGATATTAGGGGCAAAGGATATTTGTTCTTAATGGTAATGGCGTTAAGACCCCTATAGTCTATACACGGTCGTAATTCTCCATTCTTCTTCTGCACGAAGAAAAATCCTGCCCCTGCTGGTGACACTGACTTCCTAATAAACCCTCTTGCCAGATTTTCCTGGATGTATTATGACATGGCCTCCGTTTCAGGAAGAGAGAGAGGATACACTCTTCCCCGATGGGGCTCCGTTTCAGGCAAGAGGTCTATAGGACAGTCATAGGGGCGATGAGACGGAAGAGTCTCCGATGCCTTTTTGGAGAATACGTCCGCGTATGACCGATAAACCTTGGGGAGAGAAGCAAGGTCTATGGGTATCGCCGTGGTGGAAACCAGAACGTCCTCTCTGAGACATCTGTCTCTGCAATGATCACCCCAACCCAGTATTCTCCCAGAGGACCACTCGATATGGGGAGAGTGGTGGCGAAGCCAGGGTAATCCCAACAAAACCTCATCTATTCCCTCAGGAAGAACAAAAAGGGATATATTCTCCTGATGAGAAGGGGACATAGACAGAGGTAGAGAGACAGTCTGGTGGGTGATTTGTGAGGGCAGGATTGTTCCATTCAAAACTCTCACCGATATTGGCTTGGCGAGCGTCACCAGCGGTATGGAATGGCGAGAGGCAAAGGAGGAGGACATAAAATTCCCCTCTTCCCCAGAGTCCACAGAAAGCTTGGCGGGAAGAGTGCATGAACCTAGAGAGATTAACCCTTTAAGGAGCACTTTCGGAGCAAAATCCCTCGCGTCTAATGACCCTGCACCCATGGTCACAGAACATGACCGTTTACTGATTCGCTGTGAACATCGGTTGGCATAATGTCCTGGCTGCTGACACACTCTACAGACCACGGATACTCGAGTGGTCCGAGACTTAGATCCAACTCGAGTAGTCTCCACGGACTCTGGGGAGTCGGACACCCGAACGGGAAATTCAAGAGGTTTGGCAAAGGTGGGTGCCAGCCGAAACCTCTGCCTACACTGGGTACGCTCTAACCTCCGCTCATGAAAACAGAGGTCGATGCGGGTAGATATAGAAATGAGTTTCTCCAGTGTGGCAGGAATCTCCCTGGTAGCCAAAGCGTCCTTTACATGGTCTGCCAGTCCTCTCCAGAACACTGGAATAAGAACTTTATCTGGCCACTCTAATTCAGAGGCCAAAGTCCGAAATTGGACTGAGAACTGGCTGACCATGGACAAGCCCTGTGACATTGCCAGCAGTTGGAGTGCCATATCGTGCGTGACCTGAGGTCCTAAAAAGACCTTTTTCAGAGCCTCCAAAAACCGAGGAGCACTCCGCACCACACGATCGTCGCGCTCCCACAGCGGCATTGCCCACTCCAATGCTCTGCCCGACAGAAGAGACATAATAAAAGCCACTTGTGCCCGTTCTGTGGGGAAACATGTTGCCAGAAGCTCAAGCTGTATAAAACACTGACTCACGAATCCCCGACAATGTTTACTGTCACCCGTAAACTTGTCTGGAAGTGGGAGGTGGGATGTCGGAGCAGAGGTAGCGGTGGACAAACTGGCTGCAGCTACGCTAGCAGCCTGAACAGCGACTGCAGTAACATCCACAGCTGAGGTTGTGCGCTCAAGGACCGCCAACCTACCCTCCAGCTGCTGGATGTACTGCTGTAGACGCTGGTCGTCCACCATTTTACTAGCCAGACCCTGGCGCTAGTATTATGTTAGGGTCTGCGGAACGCACCTAATAGATGTAGTAGAGGGGTGCGTTCGCAGCCCGGGGTCCACCGTGCAGGCGAAGCCCGCTGCTAGTAAGATGGCGAAAGTAGCGAACTCTGTTATCCCGCAGAGTCGCTAAAATAAATGCCGTAGCACGCTGTGGCAGTAAGTGCGAACTCTGTTAATCCCCAGAGCCGCTAACGGGAATCCCACAGCGCTATATGGCGATAAGTGCGAACTCACTTAGCTTCAGTGAGCCACAAAGTAAACTGCTAGGGCGCTGAACCAGCGTTATAAAGCGAACCCTGTTGCGTCACAGAGCCACTGAGAAAAAGACTGTGTCCTGTTAACACCACAGGGATACACAGATAACTGCTGTGCGGATAGCAGTCCGTGATCATGCAGACAGCAACGCAATCAAGCAATCTCCTCACCGGAGAAGCCGGTATTCTAGGGTCTTATATCAGCCAAGCCCTAACCGCTTGCACTCAAAACTAATCACCGGAGGTGCCGGTATTCTAGGGGCTTATTTCAGCCGAGCCCTAACCACATGCATGCATGATCACACTGGCGCAAAGCACATAATGCAATTGATACTAGCGCATGGCAGCCCAGCCATGCCACCCTTTTATAGTAACAGCTACAGGACCTGCCAGAAACAATGACCAATGAAAAACTGTTCCAAAACACATGTAGTTTCAGGACCTTCAGGATCAATAGGAGCTGCTGCAGTACCTGAACATGTGACCCCTGATCTCCAATGAGAGATCTTACCCTGGGCATGCTCAGAAGGGGAAACGCAGGACTTCATCCCAAAGACGTCTGCTCCAGCACTGGCTATAATAGAAGAGCCAGGAAGGGCAGCAGCAAGTCTCTGCACAGTATTGGAATGGGCAAGACGCTGGGACCGACGTCTCTGCTGAGCAGGTTCCACTGCGGACGGAGATGGATGGGGGACCGCAGCGGGACTGGTTCAAGACTCCCCTTGTGCAGCATCGGGAACTCGAACCCTAACACAAGGAGCTGTGTAACTACACGTCCATTCCTCCTGGCCGCCAAGCAACGCCCCCTTTCAAGATATTTTTTAAGGGAGTTGTGGTCCCACCATGTACGCAATTCCTGGCATAATAGCTTGTCAAGTTGTTTGAAAAGATTCCTCCTTTCAGTATAATTTTCATCAATCGGTTCCATTTCATTAAATACTTAAGCTAATTTGGCCATCCTGGAATCAATAGAGGAGGACATTCTGTTTCAGTCACTAACACGGCCACAATATGGATGACCCAAAATAAAAAAAAAACAAATATAGAATTATGAAAATAAATAAATACGGAGCTCACCGCTTCACAGGATTGCAGGAGAGAGAAAGATGGCAGCTTTTGTCGTATCCACATAAAAACCACTCTGGGCTGGGTCCAATCATGCACAGGTGGGTGCGTGTTCCGCTGGTGAGCACAGCATGAATCCACAAGAAGAAGGGAAAATGTCCGCACACCAACCTTCTAAAATAATAAACTTTATTCGGCTAATATGCCAATTTAAAATGTGAAAAACACCTGACGCGTTTCTGGTGCGCTGAAAGCACCATTAGTCATAGGTAATTAAAAACAAAATATAAGAGAATAATATAGTGGCAAGGAGCCAATCAGAAAAACATTGCAATTAATCATTAAAATGGCAACACTGAAAACAAAAAAAGAAGAGACATGAGACAAAATCGTCAAATACTATATCAATAAATGTAATACAGATCATTTCTAAAATTCATACCACCAGGGAACTTGGTGTCGAGCTTCAAAATCCAAAACGCTTCTCACATATGAAGTGATTTTTGTCTCTCTAAAGAGTATTAACTCTTTATAGACCATAAAATGCAAAAGTGTCCATATTACTCTGAAAAATATTTAGAATTGAGAGTCCTCAGTGGTTGATACCTTTTAATGGCTAACTGAAAAGTTGGTAACAAATTGCAAGCTTTCCAGACTACTCAGGTCTCTTCATCAGGCAAAGACTAATACAAAATCTGAAGAATCACATATTTATACACAACACAGCACAGAAATAATGCAATAGGTAAGACAAGTGATGTGAAGCAGAATATGCATTATGGCAGAGGGATGAACATAAATATTGGAACAGTTCATAGATAAGGAGTGTGAAAGTTTTATTGCCCTCTGATTGGGGTCTGGTAATGTTTTGTGATGCATTACCTATTGCATTATTTCTGTGCTGTGTTGTGTATAAATAAGTGATTCTTCAGATTTTGTATTAGTCTAGCCTGATGAAGAGACCTGAGTAGTCTGGAAAGCTTGCAATTTGTTACCATCTTTTCAGTTAGCCATTAAAAGGAATCAACCACTGAGGACTCTCAATTCTAAATATTTTTCTATCTACTGGCTAACACGGTACTAAGATATACATCTTTCCCATATTACTCTGATGACTCTGTATGAAATGTTTCGCTGCTCCAGAGTAAGCTGCATTTTTTGTTTCAATATTTTTTATATGTTCAGCTACTCTCTTTTTGATCTTGCATATTGTGCAGCCGATATACTGTATTTTACACATCGTACAACAAATGCAATAGATAACAAATTGGTTGTCACAATTCATGAAAGAAACAATGGGCTGAGAAAAACATTGATAAGAAAAAAAAAATTTTGTTTTATCCATGGCATACACACAGCCATTACACCTGGAACCAGCACATTTGTGGAAACCAGTCACAGAAAGCCATGACTTGGAATTTTGGGGGGATCTTAAATGACTGGGTGATAAATAATTTGCCAAACTGGTGCCCCTGCGAGCAACAAAGCGGAAACCAGCTTTAATAATGTGTCTCAATTTATCGTCTTGGTTGACAACAGGTAAATATTTCTTCACTTATCTGGTTAAATTAGGGACTGAAAGGAGTCGAGAAAGTAATAAGTGAATCATTGGAATCCATCTATTTTTTTGCAGACTTGAAAAATCTTGGTGTTTTTAAAACTTTATAGAACGCTTGATTAACATCATGATGATTATATCCTCTGTCATGTAAACGGGTGACAATAATTTGGCTTTCACAGAAAAAAAGTTCATTATTGGAGCATAAACGTTTAGCTCTATTAAATTCCCCATAAGGGATAGATTTAATAGTATGCTGGGGGTGACACAAAGAAGACAGCAATAATTAATTGCCTGCGGTGTCCTTCCTAAAAATACAAGTGTGAACCTTGCCGGTAACACTATCACCTGTGAGGAAATGTCTAAAAAGGACACATGAGAACCCACTCCACTAATAGTGAAAAACAAATTTAAATTGTTAGAATTAAGATACAAACAAAAATTAGATAGGGAAGTAGAGTCCCCCTGCCAGACAAACATCAGGTCATCCACATATCTGCCAAACCAAAAAATATTATCAAAAAAAGGATTTAACAAATGAAAAAGATATTGTTCTTCCCACCAAGCCATAAAAAGTATGGCAAGGGATGGTGAGAAATGTAACCCCATTGGGGCACCAAGGATCTGTAAGAAAAAGGAAGAATTAAACATAAAAAAATTGTGGCTCAGCAGATATGCGGTTGACCTGATGATGAAGGATTTTAAATATGGACACTTTTGCATTTTATGGTCTAGAAAGAGTTAATACTCCGGTAGTGGGGGAGACAGACAAAAATTACTTCATATGTGAGAAGCGTTTTGGATTTTGAAGCTCGACACCAAGTTCCCTGGTGGTATGAATTTTAGAAATGATCTGTATTACATTTATTGATATAGTATTTGACAATTTTGTCTCATGTCTCTTCTTTTTTTGTTTTCAGTGTTGCCACTTTAATGATTAATTGCAATGTTTTTCTGATTGGCTCCTTGCCACTATATTATTCTCTTGTATTTTGTTTTTAATTACCTATGACTAAGGGTGCTTTCAGCGCACCAGAAACGCGTCAGATGTTTTTCACATTTTAAACTGGCATATTAGCCGAATAAAGTTTATTATTTTAGAAGGTTGGTGTGCGGACATTTTCCTTTCTTCTTGTGGATTCATGCTGTGCTCACCAGCGGAACACGCACCCACCTGTACATGATTGTGTAGCAGCTGCGCCTGGAATCTTACTTCTCAGAGGGATGCACTGAAGGTAATGACCACTAGAGGACCCAATATGCATACACACATCTTCACCAATCCTTAGAGCCACCAGAGGGAGCCTTTGTAGTGTATATAAGGATGGTGAAGCCACAGGAAGTAGCTTAGTTAGTCTGAGGGCTGCAGTCAGTAGTCACCTCAGAGAGCTCACAGTTTAGTTCTCTTGGAGAGAAGAGAGAGAGAACAGCAGTTGTTGAAAGAACCTATAATCTGCAGCTTCTAGCTTAGTTCAAACGTGTGGAGGCTAGTACAAGTGGAAAGGTAGCCACTCCAGCCTAGTCAGAACTGAGTCAACTGAGTTCAGTTCAGTGAGCAAGCGTGCCGTCGCTTTGAGAGCGGTGAAGAAAGAGAAGAAGCAGCCATCTACTACCAGAGTGTGCTTATGTGAGGGTCGAGTAGGACGAAAGGCGAGTGGATAAGAAGAGAGTGACAGAGGTGGAAACAGCATTGATAGCTTACCTCTACTCTGATTAACCGGACGCCGGGTCGGAGCTTGCTAGATCCTTCACAACTAGCAGGAGATACCGGAGACCCTGCGGGACTACAAGTCGCAGGAGCCCATAGGTGTTGATACGTGGCTGGGTT
This sequence comes from Oophaga sylvatica, assembly GCA_033576555.1. Classification (NCBI taxonomy): domain Eukaryota; kingdom Metazoa; phylum Chordata; class Amphibia; order Anura; family Dendrobatidae; genus Oophaga; species Oophaga sylvatica. The sequence continues at coordinate 52,936 of JARQOD010002038.1, forward strand.
AGGAAGACAGGAGTCTGGCAGGAACAGCCATTAGAGACTGTGTTCTTCCAATAGAAAGCCCTATACAAAATCAGCCGGGTGTAAAGTTGAAGACAGAGTTAGACCTCATTTCATACAGGTCAGAGACTCACATTACAGGAGAGTAAAGGCCCTACACCTACTCAGTGGGAAGAACTGGACGTGCATCCTTCACCCCGCCAGTATCCCGGGACGTGCCTGCAATAACATCTTCAGTAAAGGTACAGAAAGACACGTGTGTGTGTGTTCACATTATTGCTTCTACGGCTAAACTCCCCTCCTTCATCCTACACCCTGACACATCCTATCTACCCTGAAGGAACCCAGCCTTGCCTGTGGAAGGCTTAACACCTTGCTGCCCAATACCATCCCTTCAGCGGACCCATACAGCAGCGCTGGTCACCCTGACCAGGAACCACAGGTGGCGTCGCGAACATCCTACAAACACTAATCCCCTGTAAATATCCCCCTTTTCAGTGAGCACCCAGGGCCACGGACCGAGCTGTGTTGCCGTGACATCCCCCAGAGAAGTGAACGGGCTCGGTGCCGAGTACCCCACGGCCCTGGCGGGCGACTCAATTGTACCCAGCCCAGAGTGGTTTCTATGTGGATACGACGAAAGTTCCCATCCCTCTCTCTCATAGAATAGATATATATACACATAGAATACATATACATACAGTGCCTTTCAAAAAAATTGGGCTCCCTGGAACTTTTCAACCTTTTTCCACATATCATGCTGCAAACATAAAGATACCAAATGTTAATTTTTGGTGAAGAATCAACAACAAGTGGGACACAGTTGTGAAGTTGAACGAAAATTATTGGTTATTTTAAATTTTTGTGGAAATACAAAAAACTGAAAAGTGGGGCGTGCAGTATTATTCGGCCCCTTTAACTTAAAACATTGTTGCACCACCTTTTGCTGCGATTACAGCTGCAAGTCGCTTGGGGTATGACTCTATCAGTTTTGAACATCAGAAGACTGAAATTCTTGCCCATCCTTCCTTGGCAAACAGCTCGAGCTCAGTGTGGTTGGATGGAGATCTTTTGTGAACAGCAGTTTTCAGTTCTTTCCACAGATTCGCGATTGGATTCAGGTCTGGACTTTGACTTGGCCATTCTGACACCAGTATTTGTTTATTTGTGAACCATTACATTGTAGATTTTGCTTTATGTTTGGGATCATTGTCTTGTTGGAAGACAAAGCTCTGTCCCAGTCTCAGGTCTTTTGCAGACTCCAACAGGTTTTCTTCAAGAATGGTCCTGTATTTGGCTGCATCCATCTTCCCATCAATTTTAACCATCTTCCCTGTCCCTGCTGAAGAAAAGCAGGCCCAAACCATGATGCTGCCACCACCACGTCTGACAGTGGGGATGGTGTGTTCAGGGTGATGAGCTGTGTTGCCTTTACGCCAATCATATCATTTGGCATTGTTGCCAAAAAATTTGATTTTGGTTTCATCTGACCAGACCACCTTCTTCCACATGCTTCACATGTTTGGTGTGTCTCCCAGGTGGCTTGTTGCAAACTTTAAAGAACAGTTTTTATGGATATCTTTGAGAAATGTCTTCTTGCCACTCTTCCATAAATGCCAGTGTGCAGTGTACAACTGATTTTTGTCCTATGGACAGACTGTCCCACCTCAGCTGTAGATCTCTGCAGTTCATCCAGAGGGATCATAGGCCTCTTGGCTGCATCTCTGATCAACCTTCTCCTTGTTTGAAAGTTTAGAGGGACGGCCGGGTCTTGGTAGATTTGCAGTGGTATGATACTAATTCCATTTCAATATGATCACTTGCACAGTGCTCCTTGGGATGTTTAAAGTTTTGGAAATCATTTTGTATCCAAATCCGTCATTAAATTTCTCCACAACAGTATCATGGACCGGCCTGTTGTGTTCCCTGGTCTTCATGATGCTCTCTGTGCTTCATACAGAACCCTGAGACTATCACAGACCAGGTGCATTTATACAGAGACTTGATTACACACAGGTGGATTATATTTATCATCATTAGTCATTTGTGACAACATTTGATCATTCAGAGATCCACAATGAACTTCTGGAGTGAGTTTGCTGCACTGAAAGTAAAGGGGCTGAAATAATATTGCATGCCCCACTTTTCAGTTTTTGTATTTACACAAAAAATTAAAATAACCAATAAATTTTGTTCAACTTCACAATTGTGTCCCACTTGTTGTTGATTCTTCACCAAAAATTAACATTTGGTAACTTTATGTTTGAAGCATATGTGGAAAAAGGTTGAAAAGCTCCAGGGAGCCGAATACTTTTGCAAGGCACTGTACAGTCATGGCCAAAAGTTTTGAGACTGACACAAATATTAATTTTTACAAAGTCTACTGCTTCACTTTTTCTAATGGCAATTTGCATATACTCCAGAATGTTATAAAGAGTGATCAGCTTAACAGCAATTACTTGCAAAGTCAATATTTGTCTAGAAAATGAACTTTATCCCCCAAAACACATTTCAACATCATTGCAGCCTTGCCTTAAAAGGACCAGCTAACCTCTTTTCAGTGATTGCTCCATTAACACAGGTGTGGGTGTTGATGAGGACATGGCTGGAGATCAATCTGTCATGATTAAGAATGACACCACTGGACACTTTAGGAGGCTGGTGCTTGGCATCATTGTTTCTCTTCTGTTAACCATGGTTATCTCTAAAGAAACACGTGCAGTCATCATTGCAATGCACAAAAATGGCCTAACCGGGAAGAGTATCGCAGCTAGAAAGATTGCACCTCAGTCAACAATCTATCGCATCATCAAGAACTTCAAGGAGAGTGGTTCCATTGTTGCCAAAAAGGTTTCAGGGCACCCAAGAAAGACCAGCAAGTGCCAGGACCGTCTCTTAAAAGTGTTTCAGCTGCGGGATCGGGCTACCAGCAGTGCAGAGCTTGCTCAGGAATGGCAGCAGGCAGGTGTGAGTGTATCTGCACGCACTGTGTGGTGGAGACTCTTGGAGCAAGGCCTGGTCTCAAGGAGGGCAGCAAAGAAGCCACTTCTCTCCAGAAAAAACATCATGGACAGACTGATATTCTGCAAAAGGTACAGGCAGTGGACTGCTGAGGACTGGGGTAAAGTTATTTTCTCTGATGAATCCCCTTTTCGATTGTTTGGGACATCAGGAAAACACCTCATTCGGAGAAGACAAGGTGAGCGCTACCACCAGTATTGTCTCATGCCAACTGTTAAGCATCCTGAAACCATTCATGTGTGGGGTTGCTTCTCAGCCAAGGGAATCGGCTCTCACAGTTTTGCCTAAAAACACAGCCATGAATAAAGAATGGTACCAAAATGTCCTCCAAGAGCAACTTCTCCCAACCCTCCAAGAGCAGTTTGGTGATCAACAATGCCTTTTCCAGCATGATGGAGCACATTGCCATAAAACAAAGGTGATAACTAAATGGCTCAGGGAACAAAACATAAGAGATTTTGGGTCCATGGCCTGGAAACTCCCCAGATCTTAATCCCATTGAGAACTTGTGGTCAATCATCAAGAGACGGCTGGACAAACAAAAACCTAAAAATTCTGACAAAATGAAAGCATTGATTGTGCAAGAATGGACTGCTATCAGTCAGGATTTGGTCCAGAAGTTGATTGAGAGCATGCCAGGGAGAATTGCAGAGGTCCTGAAGAAGAAGGGTCAACACTGCAAATATTGACTTGCTGCATTAACTCATTCTGACTGTCAATATAAGCTTTTGTTACTCATATGTTTGCAATTATTATATTTCTGTCTGTGATAAAAACATCTGTCAAACACACATAAAAAACCAGAGGGCAGCAGATCATGTGAAAATATAATATTTGTGTCATTCTCAAAACTTTTGGCCATGACTGTATATATACAGTACATGTCAGTGACATACACACACATACAGTCAGGGCCAGAAATATTGGACAGTGACACAATTTTCGAGAGTTGGGCTCTGCATGCCACCACATTGGATTTGAAATGAAACCTCTACAACAGAATTCAAGTGCAGATTGTAACGTTTAATTTGAAGGGTTGAACAAAAATATGTGTTAGAAAATGTAAGAATTGTACACATTTCTTTACAAACACTCCACATTTTAGGAGGTCAAAAGTAATTGGACAAATAAACATAACCCAAACAAAATATTTTTATTTTCAATATTTTGTGGCGAATCCTTTGGAGGCAATCACTGCCTTAAGTCTGGAACCCATGGACATCACCAAACGCTGGGTTTCCTCCTTCTTAATGCTTTGCCAGGCCTTTACAGCCGCAGCCTTCAGGTCTTGCTTGTTTGTGGGTCTTTCCCTCTTAAGTCTGGATTTCAGCAAGTGAAATGCATGCTCAATTGGGTTAAGATCTGGTGATTGACTTGGCCATTGAAGAATGTTCCACTTTTTTGCACTCATGAACTCCTGTGTAGCTTTGGCTGTATGCTTGGGGTCATTATCCATCTGTACTATGAAGCGCCGTCCAATCAAGTTTGCAGCATTTGGCTGAATCTGGGCTGAAAGTATATCCCGGTACACTTCAGAATTCATCCGGCTACTCTTGTCTGCTGTTATGTCATCAATAAACACAAGTGACCCAGTGCCATTGAAAGCCATGCATGCCCATGCCATCACGTTGCCTCCACCATGTTTTACAGAGGATGTGGTGTGCCTTGGATCATGTGCCGTTCCCTTTCTTCTCCAAACTTTTGGCTTCCCATCATTCTGGTACAGGTTGATCTTTGTCTCATCTGTCCATAGAATACTTTTCCAGAACTGAGCTGGCTTATGGAGGTGTTTTTCAGCAAATTTAACTCTGGCCTGTCTATTTTTGGAATTGATGAATGGTTTGCATCTAGATGTGAACCCTTTGTATTTACTTTCATGGAGTCTTCTCTTTACTGTTGACTTAGAGACAGATACACCTACTTCACTGAGAGTGTTCTGGACTTCAGTTGATGTTGTGAACGGGTTCTTCTTCACCAAAGAAAGTATGCGGCGATCATCCACCACTGTTGTCTTCCGTGGGCTCCCAGGTCTTTTTGGATTGATGAGTTCACCAGTGCTTTCTTTCTTTCTCAGGATGTACCAAATTGTAGATTTTGCCACTTCTAATGTTGTAGCAATTTCTTGGATGGGTTTTTTTCTGTTCTTGCAGCTTAAGGATGGCTTGTTGCACCTGCATGGAGAGCTCCTGTGACCGCATGTTTCCTTCACAGCAAAACCTTCCAAATGCAAACACCACACCTCAAATCAACTCCGGCCCTTTCATCTGCTTAATTGAGAATGACATAACAAAGGGATTGCCCACACCTGTCCATGAAATAGCCTTGGAGTCATTTGTCCAATTACTTTTGGTCCCTTTAAAAACAGGGTGGCACATGTTAAGGAGCTGAAACTCCTAAACCCTTCATCCAATTTTAATGTGGATACCCTCAAATGAAAGCTGAAAGTCTGGACTTCAACTGCATCTGAATTGTTTTGTTTCAAATTCATTGTGGTAATGTCTAGAACCAAAATTAGATAAATGTTGTCTCTGTCCAAATATATATGGACCTAACTGTATATATGTATTTATATTACACTGCTCAAAAAAATAAAGGGAACACTTAAACAACATAATATAACTCCAAGTAAATCAAACTTCTGTGAAATCAAACTGTCCACTTAGGAAGCAACACTGATTGACAATGAATTTCACATGCTGCTGTGCAAAAGGAATAGACAACAGATGTAAATTATTGGCAATTATCAAGACACGCTCAATAAAGCAGTGGTTCTGCAGGTGGGGACCACAGACCACATCTCAGTACCAATGCTTTCTGGCTGATGTTTTGGTCACTTTTGAATGTTGGTTGTGCTTTCACACTCGTGGTAGCATGAGACGGACTTTACAACCCACACAAGTGGCTCAGGTAGTGCAGCTCATCCAGAATGGCACATCAATGCGGGCTGTGGCAAGAAGGTTTGCTGTGTCTGTCAGCGTGGTGTTCAGAGGCTGGAGGAGCTACCAGGAGACAGGCCAGTACACCAGGAGACATGGAGGGAGCCGTAGGAGGGCAACAACCCAGCAGCAGGACCGCTACCTCCGCCTTTTTGCAAGGAGGAGCACTGCCAGAGCCCTGCAAAATGATCTACAGCAGACCACAAATGTGCATGTGTCTGCACAAATGGTTAGAAACCGACTCCATGAGGATGGTCTGAGTGCCCGACGTCCACAGATGGGGGTTGTGCTCACAGCCTAACACCGTGCAGGACGCTTGGCATTTGCCACAGAACACCAGGATTGGCAAATTCACCACTGGCACCCTGGGCTCTTCACAGATGAAAGCAGGTTCACACTGAGCACATGTGACAGAGACTGGAGACGCCGTGGAGAGCGATCTGCTGCCTGCAACATCCTTCAGCATGACCGGTTTGGCAGTGGGTCAGTAATGTGGGGTGGCATTTCTTTGGAGGGCCGCACAGCCCTCCATGTGCTCGCCAGAGGTAGCTTGACTGCCATTAGGTACCGAGATGAGATCCTCAGACCCCTTGTGAGACCATATGCTGGTGCGGTTGGCCCTGGATTCCCCTAATGCAGTACAATGCCAGACCTCGTGTGACTGGAGTGTGTTAGCAGTTCCTGCAAGATGAAGGCATTGAATCTATGGACTGACCTGCCCGTTCCTCTGACCTGAAATCTGATTGAGCACATTTGGGACATCATGTCTTGCTCCATCCACCGTCACGTTGCACCACAGACTGTCCCGGAGTTGGCGGATGCTTTAGTCTAGGTCTGGGAGGAGATTCCTCAGAAGACCATCCACCGCCTTATCAGGAGCATGCCCAGGCATTGTAGGATGGTCATACAGGCACAGGGAGGCCACACACACTACTGAGCATAATTTTGACTTGTTTTAAGGACATTACATTCCACTTTAATTTTGTGGGTGACTCCAAATCCAAGCCTCCATTGGTTAACAAATTTGATTTCCATTGATGATTTTTGTGTGATTTTGTTGTCAGCACATTCAACTTTGTACAGAACAAAGTGTTCAATGAGAATATTTCATTCATTCAGATCTAGGATGAGTTATTTGAGTGTTCCCTTTATTTTTTTGAGCAGTGTACATAGATAGAAGAAAAGCCGGTAATTCATATGCGGTGTACAGTAAAATCACACTGACAGGTTAGAAAAGAATATATATATATATATATATATACATATATATATATATATATATATATATATATATATATACAGCTCTGGTAAAAATTAAGAGACCACTGCAAAATTTTCAGTTTGATTTTTCTCTTTATAGGTATATTTTTGAGTAAAATGTAAATTGCTCTTTTATTCTATAAACTACAGACAACATGTCTCTGAATTTCCAAGCAATAAATTTTGTATTTATTTTCAGAAAATGAGAAATGATCAATATAACAAAACAATGCAGTGCTTGCAGACCTCAAATAATGCTAAGAAAACAAGTTCATAATCATTTAGAAACAACAATACTAATGTTTTAACTCCGGAAGAGTGCAGATATTTTGTGGAATAACCATGATTTTTAATCACAGCTTTCATGCGTCTTAGCATGCTTTCCACCAGTCTTTCACACTGCTTTTGGGTGACCTTATGCCACTCCTTGTACAAAAATTTAAGCAGTTCTTCTTTGATGGCTTGTGACTATCCATCTTCCTCTTGATTACATTCCAGAGGTTTTCAATGGGGTTGAGGTCTGGAGATTGGGCTGGCCATGGCAGAGATTTGATGTGGTGGTCCTTCATCCACACATTGATTGACCTAGCTGTGTGGCATGGCGTATCCTGCTGGAAAAAAACAGTCCTCAGAGTTGGGGAACATTACCTGAGCAGAAGGAATCAACTGTTTTTCAAGGATAACCTTGTATGCGGCTTGATTCATAAGTCATTCTTCTTGATTGTGGTTTTGAGTACCTTGAGGGGTGCAGTTTTAGAATGGTGTTACTTTTGGGTATTTTCTGCCATATAGTGAAAATATATTGCAGCACTACCGTGATGGTGCACAAGTAGGTTTCCCAACCAATATATAGTGAATAGATAAACTTGGCACTCAACTTATAGACAAGAAATTCCAGATTTATTGCAGTCAAAAAACAGATAGAGACGTTTCGGTCCAACAAGGGCCTTCCTCAATCTGATAGCAACATAGAGTACATTACAATATATTACAATTAAAGAATGAAAACATAACTTAAGGCACAACAAAAAAAGAAAGAAAAAGTTTTTTTCTTATATACATATATACATTCCTATGTCCAATGGATCTATCCAGAGAAAAATAACAAAGAGGAGGACATCCATGGTGAATTCATTCTATTAAGTAGAGGGTGTACTAAAGATGTGATAAAGAGAAGTTCCAATACTTACCCGACTGCTTGTGGCGAGGGAATAGTGTGAATGAAAGGCAGTTCGCCTAGGAGAAAGACAAAGAGCTATTTCGTTTGTGTAATCCTATATTGTCCTAGGTAAGGTACCACCGAGTATGTTTTAAAACAAGTTTAGATGCTGGCCACCAAATACCTTAGTGGAAGAGAGTTCCTCTTATGGTTCCGTTATTTTGTGCGTTCCTGGATGGTAATAACTAGTTAGGGCCTAAGATATAGGATTATAAGTGATTAATGGTCATATGGATAAGTGTGAATAGAAAGAGTGGTAATATGGAAGACTCACATTATCACAATTGAGATCCAGGGCTATGGGCCAGAATGGCTCCCCAAATGACCTGAAATATTAGAGGATGTACCATATTAAGAATATATGTATTATGGTGTAAATACACTGTTATGGGTCTGCGGAACACACCAAATATATAATGTAGAAAGGTGCGTTCGCAGCCCGGGGTCCACCGTGCAAGCGGAGCCTGCTGCTAGTAAAAATGGCGCGAGAAGCAAACTCTGTTTTCCCGCAGAGTCGCCAACATAAACGCCGTAATGCGCTGTGGCAATGAGTGCGAACTCTGTTACTCCACAGAGCCTCTAAGAAAAAGCACTGTGTCCTGTAAGGCTCTCAGGTACACAGTTAAGTGCTAAGCGTACATAAAGCGTGATCATGTGCTAATGTCCTCGCGGGAGTCACCCGCAATCTATGGCGTCTGAACGCCAGACCCTGAATACGGCAATCAAAACTCCTCACCGGTTATGCCGGTAATCTAGGGCATCTAGGACACCGACCCTGACCAGCTACCATACCAAACTCCTCACCGATTAAGTCGGTATTCTAGTGGCTTATTTCAGCCGGGTCCCTATCCACACATACACATGACCACACTGGCGCATAGCATACAATGGTTGATATTAGCGCATGGCGGCCCAGCCATGCTACCCTTTTATAGCAACAGCTACAGGACCTTCCAGGAACAAGGACCAATGAGAAACTGTTACAAACACATGTAGCTACATGACCTTCCTGGCGGACCAATAGGAGCCGCTGCAGCACCTGAACATGTGACCCCTGATCTCCAATGAGAGATCTCACTCTGGGCATGCTCAGAAGGGAAAACGCAGGACTTTGTCCCAAAGATGTCTGCTCCAGCACTGGCTATAATAGCAGATCCAGGAAAGGCAGCAGCAAGTCACTGCACAGTAGTGGAGTGGGCAAGACGCTTGGACCGACGTCTCTGCTGAGCAGGCTCCACTGCGGCTGGAGATGAATGGGAGACCGCAGCGGGACGGGTTCGAGACTCCCCTTGTGCAGCAGCGGGAAATCGAACCCTAACATTACCCCCCCTCCTAGGGCCCCCCCTTCTTTGGGCCTCGCTGCGCTCAAAGGCAGCGATGAGCTGCGGAGCGTGAACATGCTCGGCAGGCTCCCAGGATCTATCCTCAGGCCCATAACCCCTCCAATCCACCAAATAAAATTTTTTGCCTCGTACCACCTTGCACCAAACAATGGCGTTCACCTCATGATCGTCGGTAGATGAACCCGACGTCTCGGCAGATGACTCGGAAAACCGGGAAATGGCCACGGGTTTCAAGAGGGACACGTGAAAGGTGTCAGTGATACCAAGGCGAGGTGGAAGGGCTAGGCGGTAAACCACCGGGTTCACCTGCTCAAGAACTTTAAAGGGGCCCAAAAAGCGAGGTGCCAACTTGGTGGACTCTACCCGCAGCCTGATGTTTCGGGCAGAAAGCCACACTAGGTCACCCGGAGCAAATGTAGGAGCGGGGCGCCGATGGGCATCGGCCGAAGACCTTATCCTCTCTTTGGAGGCCTGAATGGCATCCTGAGTGCGGTCCCAAATGTTCCATGCCTCCACAGCCCAGTCTGCCACCCTGGAATCGGCGGAAGACACGGGCATAGGCACTGGTACCCGCGCATGCTGACCGTAGTTCAGGAGGAATGGGGTCTGTCCGGTGGAGTCAGCCACAGCATTATTTAGAGCGAACTCAGCCCACGGTAGCAAGGATGCCCAGTCATGTCGCAAGTATGTGACCAAGGTCTGGTTGGCCCTCTCTACCAACCCATTCGTCTCGGGATGGTATGCAGAGGAGAGATTCAACTCAATGCTGAGTAAATGACACAGCTCTCTCCAGAACAGAGATGCAAACTGGGGACCTCGATCACTGACAATTTTGTCTGGCATACCGTGTAGGCGGAAAATATGCCTAATGAATAATGCTGCCAAGGCCCGTGCAGACGGTAACTGTGGTAACGGCACTAAGTGCACCATTTTGGAGAAGTGGTCGGTTATCACCCAGATGATGGTGCAGCCCCGAGACTTGGGTAAGCCCACCACAAAATCCATCCCGACCATCTCCCAAGGCCTGTCTGCCACCGGTAAAGGAAAAAGTAACCCAGCTGGCCGTTGTCGAGGGGACTTATTCTTGGCGCAGGAGACGCACGCCTGAACGTATTCCCTGACGTCACGGGCCATCTGCGGCCACCAGTATGTCCTCGCCAGCAACTCAGAAGTCCTTTTGTTCCCAAAATGTCCACCCACCCTGGACGAATGTGCCCAAGAGAGTACTTCCGGTCGCAAATTGGTGGGCACAAAAGTCTTGCTAAGGCACAGACTCAAGCGAAACCGGAGCCACCGTTCTTAGGCTTTCTGTGGGGACAATCAGCCGAGGCTCCTCCTCCACCTCCTCAGAGGACACCACGGAGCGGGATAGAGCATCTGCGCGAATGTTCTTCTCACCGGAGAGGAAATGGAGGGTGAAATGGAACCGGGAGAAAAACAAGGACCATCTGGCCTGACGGGAATTTAGCCGCTGGGCTGTCTGCAAATACACCAAGTTCTTGTGGTCTGTGAACACTTGGAAGGGGAAGCGAGCCCCTCCAGAAGATATCGCCACTCGGAGAAGGCCAACTTCATAGCCAGTAACTCCCTGTCCCCGATGGAATAATTCCTCTCTGCTGGTGTAAAGGTTTTGGAAAAGAAGAAGCAGGGATGCTTCCGACCCTGGGCATCCTTTTGAAAAAGGACTGCTCCAGCACCAACAGAAGAGGCATCCACCTCTAAGATAAACGGTTTATCGACATCGGGGCGATGTAAGATGGGAGCACTGGCGAAATGCGACTTGATGGAGGAGAACGCCTTGGTGACCTCCTCTGACCACAACTTGGGATTAGCTCCCTTCTTGGTGAGGGCTACCAAGGGAGCTACCAAAGTGGAGAAGTGGGGAATGAATTGGCGATAGTAGTTAATGAACCCCATAAAGCGCTGCACCGCCTTAAGGGAGTGGGGTTCTTGCCAATCCATCACAGCCTGTAGTTTGGTAGGATCCATAGCCAATCCCTGGGTGGAGATGATATAGCCCAGAAAAGGTAGAGACTCCTGCTCAAACATGCACTTCTCCAACTTCGCATATAGGGAATTTGCTCGCAAGAGGTCGAAGACCTTGCAGACATCTCTCCGGTGGGAGGCCATATCTGGAAAAAAGATGAGAATGTCATCCAGATAGACTACCACCGAGGTGGTCAACATATCCCGGAAGATGTCGTTCACAAAGTCTTGGAAGACAGCTGGAGCATTACAGAGCCCAAAGGGCATTACCAGATATTCATAATGCCCATCCCTGGTGTTAAATGCCGTCTTCCACTCGTCCCCCTCACGGATGCGAATCAGGTTATACGCACCCGCAGGTCTAGCTTAGTAAATACCCTTGCTCCCCGAAGCCTGTCAAAAAGCTCAGAGATTAGCGGCAAAGGATACTTATTTTTCACGGTGATAGCGTTGAGACCCCTATAATCAATGCACGGACGTAGTTCTCCGTTCTTCTTCTGCACAAAGAAGAACCCCGCTCCCGCTGGTGACACCGACTTCCTAATGAATCCCCTTGCCAAGTTCTCCTGAATATATTGGGACATGGCCTCTGTCTCAGGAAGAGAGAGGGGATAGACCCTTCCTCTAGGAGGCTCAGCTTCAGGCAAGAGGTCGATAGGACAGTCATAGGGGCTATGAGGCGGAAGAGTCTCCGCAGCCTTCTTTGAGAAAACGTCGGCATAAGACCAATAGACCTTGGGAAGAGGAGAGAGGTCTATGGGTATCTCAATGGTGTTGACCTGCACGCTGTCCCTAATGCATCTGCCTTTACATAAATTACCCCAACCCAGAATTCTCCCTGAAGCCCACTCAATATGGGGAGAGTGGTGGCGGAGCCAGGGTAATCCCAACAAAACCTCATCTATACCCTCAGGGAGGATAAAAAATGATATATTCTCCTGATGGGAAGACATAAACAAGGTGAGTGGAACAGACTGATGGGTGATTTGTGAGGGCAGAATTGCTCCGTTCAACACCCGAACCGATACTGGTTCAGCCAGCAACACCAAAGGCATGGTGTGGCGAGAAGCAAAGGAGGATGACATAAAATTTCCCTCTGCCCCAGAATTCACACACAGCTTGACGGGTAGGGTGGTAGAACCGTGGGTAATTATCCCCTTGAGGAGCACTTTAGGGGCAAAACTCATGGCGTCCAGTGACCCTGTTCCTACGGTTACTGGGCGCGACCGCTTATTCAGCCGCTGTGGACATCGGTTGGCAAAATGTCCCTGCTGCTGGCAAATATAACAAATCGGGGATGGACGAGTGACCCGAGATTTAGATCCTGCAGGAGCAACCTCCTGAAGGTCGGGCGCCTGAACAGGCGACTCCAGAGGGTTGGTGAAGGTAGGAGCCAACTGGACCCTCTGCCTACACTGGACACGTTCCAGCCTCCGCTCGTGGAAACGGAGGTCGACGCGGGTGGAAATAGCGATAAGCTTCTCCAGTGTGGCAGGAATCTCCCTGGTAGCCAAGGCATCTTTCACATGACCCGCCAGTCCTCTCCAGAACACGGGAATGAGGACTTTATCTGGCCACTCTAATTCCGAGGCCAGAGTCCGAAATTGGACAGCAAAATGGCTGACCAAAGCCGAACCCTGGGTACTTGCCAGCAGTTTGAGCGCCGCATCGTGGGTGACCTGAGGTCCTAGAAAAACCTTTTTCAGAGCCTCCAGAAAACGAGAAGCGCTCTGCACCACACGGTCGTCGCGCTCCCACAGCGGCGTTGCCCACTCCAACGCTCTGCCCGACAGAAGAGCTATCACAAAGCCCACTTGTGCCCGATCCGTGGGGAAACGTGCAGCCAGAAGCTCGAGGTGTATGGAGCACTGACTTTCGAATCCCCGACATTGCTTGCTGTCACCAGCAAACTTGTCTGGAAGCGGGAGGTGGGACAATGTAGGGACAGAGGTGGCAGAGGACAAACTGGCTGCAGCTACACTAGCAGCCTGAACAGCGACTGCGGTAACATCCACAGCTGAGGTTGTGCGCTCAAGAGCCGCCAACCTACCCTCCAGCTGCTGGATGTACAGCTGTAATCGCTGTTCATCCGCCATTTTACTAGCCAGACCCTGGCGCTAATATTATGTTATGGGTCTGCGGAACACACCAAATATATAATGTAGAAAGGTGCGTTCGCAGCCCGGGGTCCACCGTGCAAGCAGAGCCTGCTGCTAGTAAAAATGGCGCGAGAAGCAAACTCTGTTATCCCGCAGAGTCGCCAACATAAACGCCGTAATGTGCTGTGGCAATGAGTGCGAACTCTGTTACTCCACAGAGCCGCTAAGAAAAAGCACTGTGTCCTGTAAGGCTCTCAGGTACACAGTTAAGTGCTAAGCGTACATAAAGCGTGATCATGTGCTAATGTCCTCGCGGGAGTCACCCGCAATCTATGGCGTCTGAACGCCAGACCCTGAATACGGCAATCAAAACTCCTCACCGGTTATGCCGGTAATCTAGGGCATCTAGGACACCGACCCTGACCAGCTACCATACCAAACTCCTCACCGATTAAGTTGTTATTCTAGTGGCTTATTTCAGCCGGGTCCCTATCCACACATACACATGACCACACTGGCGCATAGCATACAATGGTTGATATTAGCGCATGGCGGCCCAGCCATGCTACCCTTTTATAGCAACAGCTACAGGACCTTCCAGGAACAAGGACCAATGAGAAACTGTTACAAACACATGTAGCTACATGACCTTCCTGGCGGACCAATAGGAGCCGCTGCAGCACCTGAACATGTGACCCCTGATCTCCAATGAGAGATCTCACTCTGGGCATGCTCAGAAGGGAAAACGCAGGACTTTGTCCCAAAGACATCTGCTCCAGCACTGGCTATAATAGCAGATCCAGGAAAGGCAGCAGCAAGTCACTGCACAGTAGTGGAGTGGGCAAGACGCTTGGACCGATGTCTCTGCTGAGCAGGCTCCACTGCGGCCGGAGATGAATGGGAGACCGCAGCGGGACGGGTTTGAGACTCCCCTTGTGCAGCAGCGGGAAATTGAACCCTAACATACACCCTGTTGGATTTCATTCTACTCGCTGTATACTATAGTATGGTATAATCCAGTGTTTGATATCAGGGTCAATATGGCTCAAACTGGACATAACATAGGTCCTAGACTAGCCTATGTTAGATTATATACCTACAAAGCGTGGCTACAAAATCCAAGTGATGGTAAATAGCATAGTAGGCTATATATATATAGGTATTAGTGTGAACACTGTATAGATGACCAAATAAGTTAGCTAAATTGTTGCATATTGTTTAGTACCATAAGCATTAGTGGCAGTGTGGATATTATAAAGCAGTAGTCCCCTAAGTGGTTAAGCATTGGTGGCAGTACTTGCTGGGCTAGCAGGCAGGGGCGCAGGTCTCTTCCGTCTGATGCGGCATCCACCGCTTGTCAGCTGAAGAGACCGCGCTGCTCTGCGCCTTAAAAGGAAGAGGAGGGCAGGGTGGTGGCGTGTGACGTCACCGGAAGTGGCGTCTTGCGTTCCACTATGCGTTCCATTGGGCTTGGCGCTCAGTGAGCGTCATACAAGTTTATATCATAAGTCCTAGCCCACTATATCAGAAAGAACAGCCACTGTGTACCACTTAGTACTCAAATACGCTAACACTGAGCATATGTTAGATAGTTATGATCTACTGTGTTAAGAGACAATATGTGGGCGCTAAGTGGACATATTGTATTCAAATGTATTGGTCTGCTATGCTTAACTGGATTAGAGTTGAATGTACCAGTTGGTTAGAGAAATATCATATCTGTTGTGAATAGGCTGGAAATGAGTTCTGAGCAGAAGCTCCCTCTGGTGGTTACAAACGGTACTGGACTGTCCAGTGAAGATTGTGAGGATTGGGAATCAGGTGTTACTGACTGGTCTTATATAAGGGAGTCACCTTCCCATCAGGGTTGCCGGTGATGAATTGTTCTGGTCTCAATCCTTGATTCCTGTTTCCTTTGTAGCCTGCTGTGTCGTGTCTGAATCTCCTGCTAACAGATAAGACATTTTCTTCTTTTTGTTTTTGTGCTTGATTTTTGCATTTTGTCCTGCACTTCTGTGGGGGCCTTCAGGGTCCCCTCTGGGGGCTTTTGCCTCTCAGTTCAGTTCAGCCACTGATGTTTGTACATTTGCTTTTTCCAGTTTTTTCAGTGGCTGCTGTTTTGTTTTTGGTTACACCAGAGAACTAATTTAGGTGGTAGAGGTCGTGTGATCTCAGGTGTTTTTGAAATTAGTAGAATTGGTGCTTTTCAGGGTTTTTTGGGATTGCAGTAAGTGCCCTTCCTATCCTTTTCTATTTAGTAAGTTTGGGCGCCCAACGTTTGCTCATACTATTTTCTGTCTGTGTCAGTATTTCTTCTTGTCTAACCGCCATTACATGTTTGGGGGCTTTCTATGTTCTTTGGGGATCTGCTCCGGGGCAGATAGCTTTCCTCTTTCTATCCTGAGGTGTAGTTAGTTTCTCAGGCTGTGACGAGGCGTCTAGGACCAACGTAGGAACGCTCCACGGCTGCCTCTAGTTGTGGTGGTTAGTCAGGGTACTGCAATCTCATAGTTTCCAACTGCTCTGGTGTATTTCCTTTTTGCCTGCTCTCCTCAGCTACCAAATCATAACAGTATCACCGGCCAAAACTGAAAATTATATGGTACTCACAGAAGGGAAAAATATTGTGAAAGAAAAAAAAAAAAGTTGTCAGAGTTGTCAGAGATTTTTTTTTTCTGTTTGTTGCATTTTTTTTTTCCCTCTGTATCTCTGGGTGCTGAGGAGGATTTTTTCTCTCAATGGAGTTTGCACAGTTGTCTGGCCGTGTGGATCAGCTTGCCACTGAAGTTCGGAGTATTGCTACCTATCTTGCTAGGTTGCCTGTTGTGGAACCTAGGATTCCCATGCCAGATTTGTTTTTAGGGGATCGAGCTAAGTTTCTGAATTTCAAAAATAACTGTAAATTGTTTTTTGCCTTAAAATCTAAGTCCTCAGGGAACGCAGCGCAGCAGGTTCAAATTGTCATCTCTCTACTGCGCGGCGACCCTCAGGATTGGGCTTTTTCCCTGACACCTGGGGATCCTGTTTTGAGTGATGTTGATGCGTTTTTTCAGGCTTTGGGGTTATTGTACGATGAGCCTAATGTCACTGATCAAGCTGAAAAAACTTTGTTGGCATTAAGTCAGGGGCTTGAGGACGCTGAGTTATACTGTCAGAGATTCCGTAGGTGGGCAGTCCTGACCAAATGGAATGACGACGCTTTGGCAGCTCTTTTTCGGAAGGGACTGTCAGATAATGTAAAGGATGTTATGGTGGGATTCCCTGTTCCCTCTGGTCTCAATGATTCTATGTCATTAGCGATTCAAATTGACAGACGTTTGCGTGAGCGGAAAGGTATGCGTGGAATAATGTTGCCTTGTGAACCTGCTTCTGAATCCATGCAGTGTGATAGAGTGGCTTCTGGGGCACAGCGTCATGAATTTCGAAAGCGCAATGGGTTATGTTTCTACTGTGGTGATGCCTCTCATGCTATTTCTGTCTGCCCTAAGCGGGGAAGATGTTTTGCTCGCTCAGTTGTCTTGGGTAGTGTTCAGACTAAGTTTTTGTTAACTGTTACCCAGATATGCTCTCTGTCCTCATTTTCTGCTCAGGCTTTTGTTGATTCTGGAGCAGCTATTAACCTGATGGATTTTGATTTTGCTAAACGTTGTGGGTTTCCCTTGATACCCCTACGGAAGTCTATTCCCCTACTGGGGATCGATTCTACCCCTTTGGCTGAGAATAAACCTCAGTTCTCTACTCAGGTGATAATGAGGGTATAACCTGATCATCAGGAGAGTTGCAAATTTTTGGTTCTGTATAATCTGCATGACATTATCGTACTGGGTTTCTCTTGGTTACAGTCTCATAATCCTGTTTTGGATTGGAAATCTGTGTCTGTAACCAGTTGGGGCTGCCAATGTGTTAATACCAACACTCCTGTTTTTTCTGCCTCCCCCAGGCTCAGGATGTTCCTGACTTTTTGATTGATTTTTCTGATGTGTTTAGCGAAAGTAAATCTGCATCCTTACCTCCCCATAGGAGCTATGACTGCGCTATTGAATTAGTGCCTGGTAGTAAATTCCCTAAAGGTCGCCTTTTTAACTTGTCTGTACCTGAACATGACGCTATGCGGTCTTATATCAAGGAGTCATTGGAGAAGGGTCATATCAGACCATCCTCTTCACCCTTAGGTGCCGGTTTTTTCTTTGTGGCCAAAAAGGATGGTTCATTAAGGCCGTGTATTGATTATCGTCTCTTGAACAATATTACTGTGAAATATCAATATCCGCTACCCTTGATCTCTGATCTGTTTTCCAGGGTGAAAAACGCTACTTGGTTTACCAAGCTTGACCTCAGGGGGGCATATAACCTTATTCGCATTAAGCACGGGGATGAATGGAAGACGGCATTTAATACCCCTGAAGGGCATTTTGAGTACCTTGTGATGCCCTTTGGGCTCACTAATGCTCCTTCTGTCTTCCAGTCCTTCATGAATGATATTTTCAGGGATTTTGTGTATAAATTTCTGATTGTTTATTTGGATGATATCTTGATTTTTTCCAATGACTGGGACTCTCATGTAAAACATGTTCCGACTGTGTTCCAGATTTTGAGAGAGAATGCTCTGTATGTGAAGGGATCAAAGTGTCTTTTTGGCGTTCAGAGGATCTCATTTCTGGGTTTCATTTTGTCCCCATCTGTTATTGAAATGGACCCGGTCAAAGTTCTGTGATTGGGTCCAACCTACTTCTTTAAAGGCTCTTCAAAGATTCTTGGGTTTTGCCAATTTTTATCGTAAATTTATTGGTAATTTCTCTGTTATTGTTAAACCATTAACTGATTTGACCAAGAAGGGTTCTGATGTGGTGAATTGGCCTCCTGAGGCAGTCTCTGCATTTCAGGAACTTAAGGTGTGTCTAATAGTTAGAAAATGTTGAAACTTTACATAAATTAATAGCAAAATGTTTACACTACACCTATCAAAAAAAACAGCCTCCTCCATATCCCCTCTAGCTGTCCTATCCATCACCAAGATAGGTGCGTTTTCTGCCATTCAGGTAGAAGTAATCTTCAAACAATTTGCTTCTAATTTAGATAAGCTGGAAAGTATATCATGGAAACTCTACATGTCAGGTCAGCCTATTAACCACTAGCTGTAATATGTATTTACAAAACTTCCATTTTCTCTATGCCTGGCATACACTACTTCATTTTTTTTTAGTAGGGATTAGCATGTAATGAGATGGCCTTCACCATCCATCTCCTGAAATGGGCACCATCAATGGTATTTAATGGGTCACAAATACTTAAGTACATCTCAATATGCCATATAAAGAGGCGGCTGTCAGGCACAGACAGCTTACTGGAATAATATTACAATTATAGGCAAGAATGTGACATCTTATCAGTGGTAAAGGCACCACAAAAAAACCCAGGATGATAAAATTCTAGGTTTTGACTCGTGACAACATACATGGCAACATGCATTGTAAACAATTGTACTTTTTAACTCCTGTATCAACTAGACAAGGTGAAGCACTTTTTAGCAAAGAAAAATCTTGCTAAAAAGTGTATGTGTGTTACAGTCCAGAGGCTGCTGATTCTGAATGAGCAGAATGCTCACAACATCCTTACTGATCACTGAGAAAACAGTTTTCTCTTTTCTTGCCCCACACTGATCTATCTGATCGGTGCTGTACTGGAGAGAATGAAACTGGGACTTTCAGGGAAACTGCATGTCCGGTGTAGCTGAAGGCCCTTTCACAGCATGTGATCAGTCACATTCTTGAAAGGAATTTCAAAATGTGGTAATGTATACAGTGGTTCTGTTTATGTATATGTGTTTGTATATATATATATATATATATATATATATATATCTGTTTGTGTGAGTGTACATAGGGGAGCTGTATGTGTTGTATATATGAGTTTTTTGTGTGTATGGAGGAAAGCTATGTGTGTGTGTGTGTGTGTGTAGCAAACAGTGTATGTATTTATTTATTTTAATCATTTATATAGCGTCATTAATTCCACAGCGCTTAACAGACATTATTGGCACTGTCCCCGATGAGGCTCACAATCTAAATTCCCTATAAGTATGTCTTTGGAATGTGGGTGGAAACCCACGCAAACAAGGGGAGAACATACAAACTCCTTGCAGATGTTGTTACTCATTTATATAGCGCCATTAATTCCACAGCGCTTTACAGACATTATTGGCACTGTCCCGATGGGGCTCACAATCTAAATTCCCTATCAGTATGTCTTTGGAATGTGGGAGGAAACCCACGCAAACACGGGGAGAACATACAAACTCCTTGCAGATGTTGTCCTTGGTGGGATTTAAACCCAGGACTCCAGTGGTGCAGTGCTAAACACTGAGCCTCCGTGCCGCTGTATGTAGCAGATATGTGTGTGTGTGTGTATGTTTCAATGCCATGTTTGTTTTTTGGACAGCTGTGTTTGTGTAAGTAGAAGAGCTGTATGTGAATGTGGGGAAACTGTATATGTGTACAGGTGAGAGCTGAGTGTTATATAGGAAAAGTGTGTGTGTGTGAACATAGGAGAGCTCTGTGTTTCTGTTTAGCTGAGCTGTGTGTATGGTGAAGAGGTGTGTGTATGTAGGACAGCTTTGTAAACCTGAAATGTGTGTATGTATGTTGCAGGGTTGTGTGTATGTATAGCAGAGCTTAGTGTGCATATACTGTGCATGCATCAGTCATGTAATTACGTACATGCTCCAGAGAACGCATATAAACTGCCTGCTACAAAAGGTACATGTGTACATTATACATGCTGCAGAGAAATACTAACATTAGATCTCTATCCACTCTATTCAACCCTACAACATTAAAGTTAGTGTTATCAAATCCCTACAAATTTTCACCTGTGGGAAATTTTAATTAGTTGCAAAAGTGTTTTTCCTATATTTTAACTAACTAAACCTGGGGTGTGTTTACAATTAAGGTGTATCCAATGGTTAGAAAACTTTGAAACTTTACATAAATTAATAGCAAAATGTTTATATTACACCAATCAAAAAAACAGCCTCCTCCATATCCCTTAAGCTGTCCTATCCATCACCAAGATAGGTGCGTTTTCTGCCATTTAGGTAGAAGTAATCTTCAAACAATTTGCTTCTAATTTAGATAAAGTAGCTTGAAGGTATATATTAGATCTCTATCCACTATAATCTACCCTACAGCAGTAGAGTTAGTGTTATCAAATCCCCTACAAATTTACACCTATGAGAAATTTTAATTAGTTGCAACAGTATTTTTCCTATATTTTTACCAACTAAACCTGGGTTGTGTTTAAATTTAAGGTGTGTCTAATAGTTAGAAAACTTTGAAACTTTACATAAATTAATAGCAAAATGTTTATATTACACCTATCAAAAAAACAGCCTCCTCCATATCCCCTCAAGCTGTCCTAACCATCACCAAGATAGGTGCGTTTTCTGCCATTTAAGTAGAAGTATTCTTCAAACAATTTGCTTCTAATTTAGATAAAGTAGCTGGAAGGCATACATTAGATCTCTATCCACTATATTCTACCCTACAGTAGTAAAGTTAGTGTTCTAAAATCCCCTACAAATTTACACCTTCGAGAAATTTTAATTAGTTGCAAAAGTGTTTTTCCTATAATTTTAACAACTAAATCTGGGATGTGTCTAAATTTAAGGTGTGTCTAATAGTTAGAAAATGTTGAAACTTTACATAAATTAATAGCAAAATGTTTACATTACACCTATCAAAAAAACAGCATCCTCCATATCCCCTCTAGATGTCCTATCCATCACCAAGATAGGTGCGTTTTCTGCCATTCAGTAGAAGTAATCTTCAAACAATTTGCTTCTAATTTAGATAAGCTGGAAAGTATATCATGGAAACTCTACATGTGAGGTCAGCCTATTAACCACTAGGTGTAATATGTATTTACAAAACTTCCATTTTCTTTATGCCTGACATACACTACTTCATTTTTTTTAGTAGGCATTAGTATGTAATGAGATGGCCTTCACCATCCATCTCCTGAAATGGGCACCATCAATGGTATTTAATGGGTCACAAATACTTAAGTACATCTCAATATGCCACATAAAGAGGCGGCTGTCAGGCACAGAAAGCTTACTGGAATAATATTACAATTATAGGCAAGAATGTGACATCTTATCAGTGGTAAAGGCATAAAATAAAACCAGGATGATAAAATTCTAGGTTTTGACTCGTGACAACATACATGGCAACATGCATTGTAAACAATTGTACTTTTTAACTCCTGTATCAACTAGACAAGGAGAAGCACTTTTTAGCAAAGAAAAATCTTGCTAAAGAGTGTATGTGTGTTACAGTCCAGAGGCTGCTGATTCTGAATGAGCAGAATGCTCACAACATCCTTACTGATCACTGAGAAAACAGTTTTCTCTGTTCTTGCCCCACACTGATCTATTTGATCGGTGCTGTACTGGAGAGAATGAAACTGGGACTTGCAGGGAAACTGCATGTCCGGTGTAGCTGAAGGCCCTTTCACAGCATGTGATCAGTCACATTCTTGAAAGGAATTTCAAAAAGTGGTAATGTATACAGTGGTTCTGTTTATGTATATGTGTTTGTATATACATATATATATAATATATATACAGTATATACAGTCATGGCCAAAAGTTTTGAGAATGACACAAATATTAATTTTTACAAAGTCTACTGCTTCACTTTTTCTAATGGCAATTTGCATATACTCCATAATGTTATAAAGAGTGATCAGCTTAACAGCAATTACTTGCAAAGTCAATATTTGGCTAGAAAATGAACTTTATCCCCCAAAACACATTTCAACATCATTGCAGCCTTGCCTTAAAAGGACCAGTTAACCTCTTTTCAGTGATTGCTCCATTAACACAGGTGTGGGTGTTGATGAGGACATGGCTGGAGATCAATCTGTCATGATTAAGTAAAAATGACACCACTGGACACTTTAAAAGGAGGCTGGTGCTTGGCATCATTGTTTCTCTTCTGCTAACCATGGTTATCTCTAAAGAAACACGTGCAGTCATCATTGCAAAGCACAAAAATGGCCTAACAGGGAAGAGTATCGCAGCTAGAAAGATTGCACCTCAGTCAACAATCTATCGCATCATCAAGAACTTCAAGGAGGTTCCATTGTTGCCAAAAAGGCTTCAGGGCGCCCAAGAAAGACCAGCAAGCGCCAGGACCGTCTCTTAAAAGTGTTTCAGCTGCGGGATCGGGCTACCAGCAGTGCAGAGCTTGCTCAGGAATGGCAGCAGGCAGGTGTGAGTGCATCTGCACGCACTGTGAGGCGGAGACTCTTGGAGCAAGGCCTGGTCTCAAGGAGGGCAGCAAAGAAGCCACTTCTCTCCAGAAAAAACATCATGGACAGACTGATATTCTGCAAAAGGTACAGGCAGTGGACTGCTGAGGACTGGGGTAAAGTTATTTTCTCTGATGAATCCCCTTTTCAATTGTTTGGGACATCAGGAAAACGCCTCATTCGGAGAAGACAAGGTGAGCGCTACCACCAGTCTTGTCTCATGCCAACTGTTAAGCATCCTGAAACCATTCATGTGTGGGGTTTCTTCTCAGCCAAGGGAATCGGCTCTCTCACAGTCTTGCCTAAAAACACAGCCATGAATAAAGAATGGTACCAGAATGTCCTCCAAGAGCAACTTCTCCCAACCCTCCAAGAGCAGTTTGGCGATCAGCAATGCCTTTTCCAGCATGATGGAGCACCTTGCCATAAAGCAAAGGTGATAACTAAATGGCTCAGGGAACAAAACATAGAGATTTTGGGTCCATGGCCTGGAAACTCCCCAGATCTTAATCCCATTGAGAACTTGTGGTCAATCATCAAGAGACGGGTGGACAAACAAAAACCTAAAAATTCTGACAAAATGAAAGCATTGATTGTGCAAGAATGGACTGCTATCAGTCAGGATTTGGTCCAGAAGTTTGATTGAGAGCATGCCAGGGAGAATTGCAGAGGTCCTGAAGAAGAAGGGTCAACACTGCAAATATTGACTTGCTGCATTAACTCATTCTAACTATCAATATAGGCTTTTGTTACTCATATGTTTGCAATTATTATATTTCTGTCTGTGATAAAAACATCTGTCAAACACACATAAAAACCAGAGGGCAGCAGATCATGTGAAAATATAATATTTGTGTCATTCTCAAAACTTTTGGCCGTGACTGTATATATATATATCTGTTTGTGTGAGTGTACATAGGGGAGCTGTATGTGTCGTATATATGAGTTTTTTGTGTGTGTATGGAGGAAAGCTATGTGCGTGTGTGTAGCAAACAGTGTATGTATTTATTTATTTTAATCATTTATATAGCGCCATTAATTCCACAGCGCTTTACAGACATTATTGGCACTATCCCCGATGGGGCTCACAATCTAAATTCCCTATCAGTATGTCTTTGGAATGTGGGAGGAAACCCACGAAAACACGGGGAGAACATACAAACTCCTTGCAGATGTTGTCCTTGGTGGGATTTAAACCTAGGACCCCAGCGCTGCAGTGCTAAACACTGAGCCTCCGTGCCGATGTATGTAGCAGATATGTGTGTGTGTAAGTTTCAATGCCATGTTTGTTTTTTGGACAGCTGTGTTTGTGTAAGTAGAAGAGCTGTATGTGAATGTGGGGAAACTGTATATGTGTACAGGTGAGAGCTGAGTGTTATATAGGAAAAGTGTGTGTGTGAATATAGGAGAGCTCTGTGTTTCTGTTTAGCTGAGCTGTGTGTATGGTGAAGAGGTGTGTGTATGTAGGACAGCTGTGTGTACCTGAAATGTGTGTATGCATGTTGCAGGGTTGTGTGTATGCATAGCAGAGCTTAGTGTGCATATACTGTGCATGCATCAGTCATGTAATTACGTATATGCTTCAGAGAACGCATATAAACTGCCTACTACAAAAGGTACATGTGTACATTATACATGCTGCAGAGAAATACTAACATTAGATTTCTATCCACTCTATTCAACCCTACAGCATTAAAGTTAGTGTTATCAAATCCCCTACAAATTTTAACCTGTGGGAAATTTTAATTAGTTGCAAAAGTGTTTTTCCTATATTTTAACTAACTAAACCTGGGGTGTATTTACAATTAAGGTGTATCCAATAGTTAGAAAACTTTGAAACTTTACATAAATTAATAGCAAAATGTTTATATTACACCTATCAAAAAAACAGCCTCCTCCATATCCCCTCAAGCTGTCCTATCCATCACCAAGATAGGTGCGTTTTCTCCCAATTAGGTAGAAGTAATCTTCAAACAATTTGCTTCTAATTTAGATAAAATAGCTTGAAGGTATATATTACATCTCTATCCACTATATTCTACCCTACAGCAGTAAAGTTAGTGTTTTCAAATCCCCTACAAATTTACACCTTCGAGAAATTTTAATTAGTTGCAAAAGTGTTTTTGCTGTATTTTTACCAACTAAACCTGGGTTGTGTTTAAATTTAAGATGTGTCTAATAGTTAGAAAACTTTGAAACTTTACATAAATTAATAGCAAAATGATTACATTACACCTATCAAAAAAACAGCCTCCTCCATATCCCCTCTAGCTGTCCTATCCATCACCAAGATAGATGCGTTTTCTGCCATTCAGGTAGAAGTAATCTTCAAACAATTTGCTTCTAATTTAGATAAGTTGGAAAGTATATCATGGAAACTCTACATGTGAGGTCAGCCTATTAACCACTAGCTGTAATATGTATTTACAATACTTCCATTTTCTCTATGCCTGACATACACTACTTCATTTTTTTTTAGTAGGTATTAGTATGTAATGAGATGGCCTTCACCATCCATCTCCTGAAATGGGCACCATCAATGGTATTTAATGGGTCACAAATACTTAAGTACATCTCAATATGCCATATAAAGAGGCGGCTGTCAGGCACAAAAAGCTTACTGGAATAATATTACAATTATAGGCAAGAATGTGACATCTTATCAGTGGTAAAGGCACCACAAAAGAACCCAGGATAATAAAATTCTAGGTTTTGACTCGTGACAACATACATGGCAACATGCATTGTAAACAATTGTACTTTTTAACTCCTGTATCAACTAGACAAGGAGAAGCACTTTTTAGCAAAGAAAAATCTTGCTAAAGTGTGTATGTGTGCTAACAGTCCAGAGGCTGCTGATTCTGAATGAGCAGAATGCTGACAACACCCTTACTGATCACTGAGAAAACAGTTTTCTCTGTTCTTGCCCCACACTGATCTATTTGATCGGTGCTGTACTGGAGAGAATGAAACTGGGACTTGCAGGGAAACTGCATGTCCGGTGTAGCTTAAGGCCCTTTCACAGCATGTGATCAGTCACATTCTTGAAAGGAATTTCAAAATGTGGTAATGTATACAGTGGTTCTGTTTATGTATATGTGTTTGTATATACATATATATATAACATACATATACAGTGTATATATATATATATATATATATATATATGTATATATAAATATATACATATATATATATATATATCTGTTTGTGTGAGTGTACATAGGGGAGCTGTATGTGTTGTATATATGAGTTTTTTGTGTGTGTATGGAGGAAAGCTATGTGCGTGTGTGTAGCAAACAGTGTATGTATTTATTTATTTTAATCATTTATATAGCGCCATTAATTCCACAGCGCTTTACAGACATTATTGGCACTGTCCCGATGAGGCTCACAATCTAAATTCCCTATAAGTATGTCTTTGGAATGTGGGTGGAAACCCACACAAACCAGGGGAGAACATACAAACTCCTTGCAGATGTTGTTACTCATTTATATAGCGCCATTAATTCCACAGCGCTTTACAGACATTATTTTCACTGTCCCCGATGGGGCTCACAATCTAAATTACCTATTAGTATGTCTTTGGAATGTGGGAGGAAACCCACGC
This sequence comes from Oophaga sylvatica, assembly GCA_033576555.1. Classification (NCBI taxonomy): domain Eukaryota; kingdom Metazoa; phylum Chordata; class Amphibia; order Anura; family Dendrobatidae; genus Oophaga; species Oophaga sylvatica. The sequence goes on from JARQOD010002038.1 coordinate 79,719, forward strand.
AAACACGAGGAGAACATACAAACTCCTTGCAGATGTTGTTCTTGGTGGGATTTAAACACAGGACCCCAGCGCTGCAGTGCTAACCACTGAGCCTCCGTGCCGCTGTATGTAGCAGATATGTGTGTGTGTGTGTATGTTTCAATGCCATGTTTGTCTCTTGGACAGCTGTGTTTGTGTAAGTAGAAGAGCTGTATGTGAATGTGGGGAAACTGTATATGTGTACAGGTCAGAGCTGAGTGTTATATAGGAAAAGTGTGTGTGTGTGAACATAGGAGAGCTCTGTGTTTCTGTTTAGCTGAGCTGTGTGTATGGTGAAGAGGTGTGTGTATGTAGGACAGCTGTGTGTACCTGAAATGTGTGTATGTATGTTGCAGGGTTGTGTGTATGCATAGCAGAGCTTAGTGTGCATATACTGTGCATGCATCAGTCATGTAATTACGTATATGCTCCAGAGAACGCATATAAACTGCCTGCTACAAAAGGTACATGTGTACATTATACATGCTGCAGAGAAATACTAACATTAGATCTCTATCCACTCTATTCAACCCTACAGCATTAAAGTTAGTGTTATCAAATCCCCTACAAATTTTCACCTGTGGGAAATTTTAATTAGTTGCAAAAGTGTTTTTCCTATATTTTAACTAACTAAACCTGGGGTGTGTTAACAATTAAGGTGTGTCTAATAGTTAGAAAACTTTGAAACTTTACATAAATTAATAGCAAAATGTTTATATTACACATATCAAAAAAACAGCCTCCTCCATATCCCCTCAAGATGTCCTATCCATTACCAAGATAGGTGCATTTTCTGCCATTTAGGTAGAAGTAATCTTCAAACAATTTGCTTCTAATTTAGATAAAATAGCTTGAAGGTATATATTAGATCTCTATCCACTATATTCTACCCTACAGCAGTAAAGTTAGTGTTTTCAAATCCCCTACAAATTTACACCTTCGAGAAATTTTAATTAGTTGCAAAAGTGTTTTTGCTGTATTTTTACCAACTAAACCTGGGTTGTGTTTAAATTTAAGGTGGGTCTAATAGTTAGAAAACTTTGAAACTTTACATAAATTAATAGCAAAATGTTTACATTACACCTATCAAAAAAACAGCCTCCTCCATATTCCCTCTAGCTGTCCTATCCATCACCAAGATAGGTGCGTTTTCTGACATTCAGGTAGAAGTAATCTTCAAACAATTTGCTTCTAATTTAGATAAGCTGGAAAGTATATCATGGACACTCTACATGTGAGGTCAGCCTATTAACCACTAGCTGTAATATGTATTTACAAAACTTCCATTTTCTCTATGCCTGACATACACTACTTCATTATTTTTAGTAGGCATTAGTATGTAATGAGATGGCCTTCACCATCCATCTCCTGAAATGGGCACCATCAATGGTATTTAATGGGTCACAAATACTTAAGTACATCTCAATATGCCATATAAAGAGGCGGCTGTCAGGCACAAAAGCTTACTGGAATAATATTACAATTATAGGCAAGAATGTGACATCTTATCAGTGGTAAAGGCACCACAAAAGAACCCAGGATAATAAAATTCTAGGTTTTGACTCGTGACAACATACATGGCAACATGCATTGTAAACAATTGTACTTTTTAACTCCTGTATCAACTAGACAAGGAGAAGCACTTTTTAGCAAAGAAAAATCTTGCTAAAGAGTGTATGTGTGCTAACAGTCCAGAGGCTGCTGATTCTGAATGAGCAGAATGCTCACAACATCCTTACTGATCACTGAGAAAACAGTTTTCTCTGTTCTTGCCCCACACTGATCTATTTGATCGGTGCTGTACTGGAGAGAATGAAACTGGGACTTGCAGGGAAACTGCATGTCTGGAGTAGCTGAAGGCCCTTTCACAGCATGTGATCAGTCACATTCTTGAAAGGAATTTCAAAATGTGGTAATGTATACAGTGGTTCTGTTTATGTATATGTGTTTGTATATACATATATATATATCTGTTTGTGTGAGTGTACATAGGGGAGGTGTATGTGTTGTATATATGAGTTTTTTGTGTGTGTATGGAGGAAAGCTATGTGCGTGTGTGTAGCAAACAGTGTATGTATTTATTTATTTTAATCATTTATATAGCGCCATTAATTCCACAGCGCTTTACATACATTATTGGCACTGTCCCCGATGAGGCTCACTATCTAAATTCCCTATAAGTATGTCTTTGGAATGTGGGTGGAACCCACGCTAACAAGGGGAGAACATACAAACTCCTTGCAGATCTTGTTACTCATTTATATAGCGCCATTAATTCAACAGCGCTTTACAGACATTATTGGCACTGTCCCCGATGGGGCTCACAATCTAAATTCCCTATCAGTATGTCTTTGGAATGTGGGAGGAAACCCACGCAAACACGGGGAGAACAGACAAACTCCTTGCAGATGTTGTCCTTGGTGGGATTTAAACCCAGGACCCCAGCGCTGCAGTGCTAACCACTGAGCCTCCGTGCCAATGTATGTAGCAGATGTGTGTGTGTGTGTGTGTGTGATGTTTCAATGCCATGTTTGTTTTATGGACAGCTGTGTTTGTGTAAGTAGAAGAGCTGTATGTGAATGTGGGGAAACTGTATATGTGTACAGGTGAGAGCTGAGTGTTATATAGGAAAAGTGTGTGTGTGTGTGTGTGTGTGAACATAGGAGAGCTCTGTGTTTCTGTTTAGCTGAGCTGTGTGTATGGTGAAGAGGTGTGTGTATGTAGGACAGCTGTGTGTACCTGAAATGTGTGTATGTATGTTGCAGGGTTGTGTTTATGCATAGCAGAGCTTAGTGTGCATATACTGTGCATGCATCAGTCATGTAATTACGTATATGCTTCAGAGAACGCATATAAACTGCCTGCTACAAAAGGTACATGTGTACATTATACATGCTGCAGAGAAATACTAACATTAGATCTCTATCCACTCTATTCAACCCTACAGCATTAAAGTTTAGTTATCAAATCCCCTACAAATTTTCACCTGTGGGAAATTTTAATTAGTTGCAAAAGTGTTTTTCCTATATTTTAACTAACTAAACCTGGGGTGTGTTTACAATTAAGGTGTATCCAATAGTTAGAAAACTTTGAAACTTTACATAAATTAATAGCAAAATGTTTATATTACACCTATCAAAAAAACAGCCTCCTCCATATCCCCTCAAGATGTCCTATCCATCACCAAGATAGGTGCGTTTTCTGCCATTTAGGTAGAAGTAATCTTCAAACAATTTGGTTCTAATTTAGAGAAAGTAGCTGGAAGGTATACATTAGATCTCTATCCACTATATTCTACCCTACAGTAGTAAAGTTAGTGTTCTCAAATCCCCTACAAATTTACACCTTCGAGAAATTTTATTTAGTTGCAAAAGTGTTTTTCCTATAATTTTAACAACTAAATCTGGGATGTGTCTAAATTTAAGATGTGTCTAATAGTTAGAAAATGTTGAAACTTTACATAAATTAATAGCAAAATGTTTACATTACACCTATCAAAAAAACAGCCTCCTCCATATCCCTCTAGCTGTCCTATCCATCACCAAGATAGGTGCGTTTTCTGCCATTCAGGTAGAAGTAATCTTCAAACAATTTGCTTCTAATTTAGATAAGTTGGAAAGTATATCATGGAAACTCTACATGTGAGGTCAGCCTATTAACCACTAGCTGTAATATGTATTTACAAAACTTCCATTTTCTCTATGCCTGACATACACTACTTCATTTTTTTTAGTAGGCATTAGTATGTAATGAGATGGCCTTCACCATCCATCTCCTGAAATGGGCACCATCAATGGTATTTAATGGGTCACAAATACTTAAGTACATCTCAATATGCCATATAAAGAGGAGGCTGTCAGGCACAAAAAGCTTACTGGAATAATATTACAATTATAGGCAAGAATGTGACATCTTATGAGTGGTAAAGGCACCACAAAAGAACCCAGGATAATAAAATTCTAGGTTTTGACTCGTGACAACATACATGGCAACATGCATTGTAAACAATTGTACTTTTTAACTCCTGTATCAACTAGACAAGGAGAAGCACTTTTTAGCAAAGAAAATCTTGCTAAAGTGTGTATGTGTGCTAACAGTCCAGAGACTGCTGATTCTGAATGAGCAGAATGCTGACAACACCCTTACTGATCACTGAGAAAACAGTTTTCTCTGTTCTTGCCCACACTGATCTATTGATCGGTGCTGTACTGGAGAGAATGAAACTGGGACTTGCAGGGAAACTGCATGTCGGTGTAGCTTAAGGCCCTTTCACAGCATGTGATCAGTCACATTCTTGAAAGGAATTTCAAAATGTGGTAATGTATACAGTGGTTCTGTTTATGTATATGTGTTTTTATATACATATATATATAACATACATATACAGTGTTTTATATATATATATATATATAATATATACATATATATATATCTCTGTTTTTTGTGAGTGTACATAGGGGAGCTGTATGTGTTGTATATATGAGTTTTTTGTGTGTGTATGGAGGAAAGCTATGTGCGTTGTGTGTAGCAAAACAGTGTATGTATTTTTTTTAATTTAATCATTTAATGCGTCATTAATTCCACAGCGCTTTACAGAATTATTGGCACTGTCCCGATGAGGCTCACAATCTAAATTCCCCTATCAGTATGTCTTTGGAATGTGGGAGGAAAATCACGCAAACAAGGGGAGAACATACAAATCCTTGCAGATGTTGTTACTCATTTATATAGCGCCATTAATTCCACAGCTCTTTACAGACATTATTGGGACTTTTCCCCGATGGGGCTCACAATCTAAATTCCCAATCAGTATGTCTTTGGAATGTGGGAGGAAACCCACACAAACAAAGGGGAGAACATACAAACTCCTTGGGAGATGTTGTCCTTGGTGGATTTAAACCCCGGACTCCCGCGCTGCAGTGCTAACCACTGAGCCCCCGTGCCGCTGTATGTAGCAGATATGTGTGTGTGTGTGTGTGTGTGTATGTTTCAAAGCCATGTTTGTTTTTGGACAGCTGTGTTTGTGTAAGTAGAAGAGCTGTATGTGAATGTTGGGGAAACTGTATATTCGTACAGGTGAGAGCTGAGTGTTATATAGGAAAAGTGTGTGTGTGTGTGTGTTAACATAGGAGAGCTCTGTGTTTTGTTTAGCTGAGCTGTGTGTATGGTGAAGAGGTGTGTGTATGTAGGACAGCTGTGTGTACCTGAAATGTGTGGTGATGTATGTTGCAGGGTTGTGTGTATGCATAGCAGAGCTTAGTGTGCATATATGTGCATGCATTTTGTTTTGTTTTTTAAACGATATGCTCCAGGAAGCCTTTTTTTTGTTTGTG